>JAPYMA010001186.1:0-66480 GCA_035041965.1 Anisakis pegreffii | reverse complement strand
TGATCCTGTATTTATTCGACTGTTCCGAGTATCCGAAACAAAAATTGATTGATCATTACGAGAAGTTTGGTTTCTCCAGTAAGAGCTGGTCATAGAGCAGGTATTCACCGGTAGCGATCTGTGCACTCGTCGTCCATTCGAATATAAACCGGTAAAAATTATGCTGTGAAACACGCCTCAAATATTTATTTTCTTCACATGGTAAGATGAACTAATGGCTACATCAAGCCAAAACAGTGTATACATAAATAAAGAGCGCAATATCTTTAATGGAGCCATAACGACGATCGCCGTGCTTAAAGTATTCACCAACCAGGGAAATTTCAACGCATTCTTCGATGATTACATCCATAGCACGGAGAAGGATATTGCTCTAGTCCCTTGCAAAAAATAACTTCAGGTGCACTGGTTAACTCCTTCTCTTCCCCAACTCCAGTTACTAGTTCTAATCAAACTATCGTGGTTCTGTTCTGTTCCAAGGAACAGAAAAGAACACTTTCAAAAAAGACGCAAGGAATAGAACAGCTGAATGGCGGAATAGGTAAGAGCAATTTGAAAATTTGGTGTGTGAGAACAGAGCAGCTGTCAAAAAGAAATGTGGCGAGCAGAACGGAATGGAGCAGTTTAAAGGACTGAATGGGACAGATTTCGGCTGTTCTTTCGACTGTTCTCTGTAAAGCATTGCTGCTAGTATGAGATGTGGTACTATTTTGGTACTATGGTCATTATTGCCATTATTTTGATGATCATTATTACTATTAAATTATTATTACCTTTATTATTACCATTATTATTACTGTCATTATCATCATGACTATTACATATTGCGAATATTTTTGAACTCTTACAATAATAATCTATAAACTTCATTTAAAATCATTCCAAATTATGAAGCACAAGTGCTAATTAAACATAAACCAAAGAAGATAAAAATTCTTCAGCATAATGAAAATACACGCGAAAATGAATATCTATGAAAACAAAACGGATGTAACAGTTAATCGTTATAGTCAGAAATACTGACATATAAATATGCATATAGTTGAAGTAGAAAGATTCTCTTCGCTTTGGGCAGTATCATGTGAAAACACCAGAAATCAATGAGAAGAAGCACAGAAAAGCAATTCAATGCATTGAGAAGATTCGGTATTTTGTCCACTGGTCGTGTCGGAAGAGTAGGGGGAACTTAGTCTCATTCTCAAAAAATCTACAATGTTCGGATATACTGATCAGTGAACCGAAAAAGGTGAGCATTTGGTGATTCACTGAAGTAAGACAATCAACCCTCGAAATCTGAAGCATTGCACGTGAGAATGTTTGCGTTTAAACTGATTTGCAGCAACTTTGTTAGCACTACTCGTCATCCTTGTAAAAGCGACGCATTTTAACAAAATTCTGAAAAAAAGATGAAAATAATAAACGTATAACCTGAAAGGACTGGAACCAAATGTGGACGAAAATCGATATGAAACTGATAAGAATGCAAAGATTAATGATTGTGAAGAGTAAACCAAACTTGGAATTTAAGATAGGAAAGGTGGTAGTGATTAATTCGACGGTTTAAAACTTGAGATAATGCATACTGGCAGCTTCAAAAATTATCTGGATTCAAAAATTATTAAAAAAATAATTGTTTCAATTTGCTTGATTAGATTCTGGCTTAGGCTTCCTGTGAAGCTTATTTCATGACTCGCTTAAGTTTATAGTGATCTGAACTACAATCGGATGATTTCCGCTTGCTATTGATTTTCATCATGGTAGAAGATTTTGTCATTGTGAACTCTTTAGTTTGAAAAAGTTGTAATTTGGCTACGAACCTTTGGCGTCGTAGTAAATCTAAACGAGCGTCCAGCTGGTATAATGATCATATCACCATCTTCACAAAGTATTCGTACCCAATGTCCGTCGTCGTCCTCGAAATCATAGTATGCTGACCCCTCGATAATCATCCTTGCCTGTTCCCAATCCAGTTCAGTCTCCTCGAATAATTCTGCGATCTGAAAGCGTCACGTCAATTGAATCAACTGATTTGTACGGTATATCAAATCATTTAAGTGTATCAATCGAATCGTCTACTGATTTAACGGAATATATCAGAATTATTTCCCAAGTAATTCAAATCTAATCACTTTTTCGTAGAAATCAACCGTCGTTTCAGCGTCCAATGTGAACATGTCTTCTCTTGTTAAGTTCCGTTCCAATTTTAATAGCGCGATGCGTTTTGACATTCCTATTTGATCCATTGTATCAATCTGAAACCACTCTCTGCTTTGCTCGATTCTCATCATAAGAACGCAATCTGCTAAACGGAGCTGATCAAGTACTTGACTATCGTACAAAAAATAATCTTTTTATATCTGCAGTCGAAATGTTTTGGATAAATCAAGCCTGAAATTAAGCCTGAGCGTAACTCCGATAAGGGAATTGAGCCTAAGCTTATCCGCTCCAAATTCTAGCCACAGTGGTTGAACACACGAACAAAAGATCGGTAAATTCAATTATTTGATTACTGGCCCGTCACATGATTCAATTCCCTTCTAACGACCTCTTTGCTTCTTCGTTCTTCAGTCAGCATTCTTTGGAGTGTGCTATTTTTGGGCACAACTTCCACGACGTATTTTTCAAGTCACCCCCAACTAAATCTTAATCTTGTTACCATTAAAACTGATGACTACCGTAGGTGACAATGCTGTGTAAATTAGAGACTACGTTCAATATATTTTCATGATATTCCGAAGATATATCACAAAAGTATCATCTTAATCGAGAAGTTATAGACAGAACCTATATATCTTATTTCACCTTCACAGGAACTACTTGGAACGCCTCACATTGATATCTTGTATTGTTTGATTTCCTCCGATTTTCGCCTTACACCCTCTGCATTTACCCGCAAAATATTTGAGATTGTTTATGAGTGAATTTCAGGCCGAGCCATCATTAGACCCAGGTTCACTTTCAAGCCAGCTGACGAGTGTGGAGAACAACTTGTCTCGAAATACATTAAACCTAGAGCAATTTAATCGATCACAGTTAACTTGCGTAAATCGTCTGCAGTATCTTCGACGTAGTCTAAAATATCCAATGACACCAATCGAAATTATGTGGAGAAATAAAATTTTATGAATTCGTCTATAAATATGGCATATTGACCAGCTTATTTTACCCATTAAGAAATGAACGAACTATAATATTTTACCTTGAAATAAAGAGCACCGGTCTTCTTGGTCATCTCATCAGGGGTAATTTTCTTCGGAGGGAACATGTGATGCGGTAGACGAGGATCACCGAATGGATATGATTCCATGTACCAAATTTGAACCATCCTTATAAATAATGCTGAAGTTAAGCCAAAAACGCATTTTTGCGATTCATTTCGCCTTTCGAATTATAATGCGGCTTTTGTGAAATGAAATAGATGTCGCGTCTCGATTCATTGTTACTGTTCGCCGACGACTCAAGAATTGTCGGCGAACAGTAACAATAAGCTTCCAATAGAAACTGTGCAATTTTGGTTTTTTGGGCCTGAATGATCCAGTAGATTATTACCTGTGGCTATTGCTAGTAGTTGTCAAAATACTCATCTTTATTTCATCATTTTATTTTAGCAGGAAGTAATTAAGTTAGCATCTACGTACGTTGTTCATAATCAACAACTTGCTGTATTATTTTAATTTTTGATGCACCCAGTGAATACTATGTTTGGTGTCTTGTAACAAGACACCAAACTGCAAAGGAAGTTTACTTCAACTCAGTATCTCGATGTAAACTGCCATGAATTTCAAGAATTTTCTAAAACTTGGGAGGGGGCATTTCGAGGGTTCCATCGATAACCGAGAACATAAGACAGCGTTTCTTCAGAGAATGAATTCCATTTAGAAATGACCTATGATCTGTTCGACTCAAAATTCTTATAAGCTACACAACATCGAACACATTTTGTTAATAACTGCTTAGTATATTAGTTTCGCGAGAGGGACACTGAAAGAAAAAACAATCGTTATGGCGCCTTGAATGTGATTAGTGTTTGCATGAGATCTCGGTAATACCGAATGGTGGTATTAGAAAAGCGATACCGATCTCAGGATCCGTGGTTATTTTCGGTATTCATACACATGGCATTTTAAGTGAATTTGGTAGTAGAGCCATCACGACTGGAGCACTGAATGGAGGTAAGCGTAATGAGACCAGTTTCATAATATTTTTTTGTTTTTTAATTGAATTTTTTGTTGAACTTCTTGAGCTTTGGTGAGCGATTTGCTAAATAAATTGTTTTCTGAGTAGATGTGCTGAACAAGTCACATTTCACTATTTCAAAAGTTGCTTTTCGATATCGGTATCGTATCGGTATTGAAGAACAATAACGGTATTAATACCGATCTCGCTATTGAGAAAATAGTCGACATTTTGCGAACACTAAATACGATATTCGAAAGTATCATTTTATCTAATTGTAAGATATTTTGCAATTCGCCAGCTGCAAAACTGACCAAGCGATTAATGTATATAAAATAAAAGGTTCTGTTCATGGCATGTCTTTTAATCATGCCATCTTTACCTTACATGCTCTTCAATACAAGGTGGTCGAAGTTAATGTTGTTGTTATGGATGAACGTAGGTTTGGTTGGGGTTTCATTTCTGGTCTAGGTGGACACATAAACAAGTAGTCAAAAATCCGATATTCTGTTGTTTTTTTCGGGTAAAGTAAATGATATCAGAAATTGTACCAGCCAAGGTTTGGAGATAGCGACATTTCATGTTTCTCGCATTCTTTGCATAGTGCCACGACGATGCGTTGTTGACAAATATATCTTTGGGGTGATTGAAAATTAGTTCGGGAAAAGATTCACGAAGTTGAAAGTAATATTCAGTGAAAGTAATTTCAGAGCGAAATGCGATTGCAATGCATTGTAGTCACCTAACGAATTAACGAATAAATCACTGGGAAGGGCTTGAAACAAACCCAAACAAAATCATTAGAATCGACAGTGGAATATTCAGTTGGGATGTAATTCATGAAATAGTAAATAATTGAGTTATCTGAACGATACCACTTTCAAAGTGACCTCTCGCACAATGACACGCTTTCTGTGGTTGAAAAACTCGTTAAGGAAACATTGACGTACTTAATTCAAGTGATGCAATTCTATACGATTTTCTTGCTTAGTCGTTGATCAATCGAGATTGGTGTGACGGGCGTTCACACTGACTATTTATTTGGCGAACATGAGGATCTGAATATTTGTTGAAAACTCTGGTAAACTTATGGTTAGGCAATGGAACGTGTTCTCTTTGAAAACGATCATTGTCTGTCTTCTTTTATCTGTTAGTAAAATTCTCACCTAACTTATCCCTTGAAGGCAACTTCTTTTGTCAAATTCCAGCGAAGTTTTTAAAGAATTAGTGCTCTCCCTATCACTTCCATTCATCAGTTTATCCGCTGAGTTTGTTTCAAAAGTTTTTGCCTGACTAGGATAAAATATAATAAAAGAAAATAAATCGAAGCGGTAATAAACCTGAATGAAAATGAATACTAAACACTCTATGTCAAGATCCATAGACTTCAACCGCGTGAAGGTTTTTTTTTTTTGAGACTCTCAGGAGCAGTGATTTTCATGTTGACAATGCCATGGGGATTTGAAGGGGTTTGCAAATCAATGTCGATCGCTTTTGCATAATTCATCTCGAATGACCATTTAAAAATGTTTCCAAAATGCTCGTTTGAAGGCGAGAAATTCACTGATTTGAATCCACCAATGAATTCTTGATAGAGAACTTGATAACTGAATCAATAATTTTTTGAATTCTCTCAAATTATTGGAGGAAGTAGAAGGGTACTGGTAGTTGACCATATGATCAAGGGGGCGGCACGAGGGTGTGAGAGCCACTAGTCCATGTAATGCCCCTTTGTGGAGCAAATGAGATAAGCACATGAAAATAAGTAAATTCTGATTTGGTCGAAGAAACGCTGGTATAACTGTCTTTAGTATGGAGATAACTCCAGATGGAAGGCAGCTACCAATGCGAAATATATTACACCTTCAATGCTTTGGGCGTACTCAAATGCAAAATGAAGTACACTGAACATGGAAGCACTTAATATGAAGTTTATATGAACTTGAAAGATCAGAAATGACGAGTCCTTAATGAACGATTAATGGGACGGATGTGAAATACGATTGGAATGATGCACTTTATTGATCATGTCATTGCTATTAAAAATGTTTCATGGTGTCCATAAAACAAAATGTTTTATATTATAAAATGTTTCATGTTATTACGTTTCATATCGAACATGAAAAACATCAAGTTCACAATCAAAATAAATTGAATTCAGTCGCATTAATCAATGGCCTCGAAAAGATATAATTGTACAATTGAATGACACTGAATGAAGTTACGGCTGAATCAACAAAGTTAGTGAAAACTTAACGACATCTATGACAGCTCATTTGGTTTAGCGAGTATCCGGTTGATGTAAAAGGTCATCCATCAAATGTTCATTTCTTAGAAATTTTGTCGGGAATAGTAATGGCGACCGAACGAACTTTAGTTTTGATAATCTTTGATAACAAATTTTGGTTTTGATAATTGCATTAACAACTATGAACGCGATCGTTTTCCTGCGAGCAGCGATTCTCTCGGCCATGAATTTCAAATGAACTAAGAATCAATCATGTTTGTCATAAAAAGGAATGCAATCATGCGATAATACTTGCGCGTTTCTAGCACTAAAATCAAATGGCATCTTTATTATTCTGTGATTTTTGTTTAACAACTATGAATTTGCTTAATTTCATTTCAAACTCAACGGTTAATGAGGATGATCAATCTTGGTGATAAGGGTACAAAGAATGTTGATAGTAACGATGCTGATAGCGACGATAACAACGATGATAATAATAAGACTAACAATAATAATGATAATAATAATAATAATAATAATAATAATAATAATAATAATAATAATAATAATAATAATAATAATAATAATGTTGATAAAAATGATACTTTAGTAAATTTATTGAACTGATTTCGAACGGATCATTTAAAACTGATCTCTGCAAATGATCAATTCGAACAATGAACAATTGTAATGATAAGAAATTAGGTGTGTAAATTAAAGAATGACTGATGACTTGAATAAATGAATAGAAATACAGTGTTAATTTCATCAATACTAATTTTAAATAAACATATTGACAATGAATAATTTTGAATAGAGGAAGCAGACATATAGAAGTGAAGCAGACAACGCAAAAATTTTAAAAGTTTTATTGAAAAAAGTTCAACCGAAGCTGTACTCGGCAATGATTGAATTGAATAAAATAACAATCAAAACATTCTTGCGGACCGGTTCTCCGAGAAAATCATTCATCTCTTGATAGATTTCTTGATATCGTATTGAAGTTTCCGATATTTTCCGCCTTAATATTATCATCGTCATTGTTAACAGAAGTGACCACATCATTCATAACAATACAGGAAAATCATTTTTACGAATTTTCACGCTCACCATCTTCAAACAATATTGTTATTATTGGATTAGGTAATGCATTGCTTGCTTTCATTACTCCGAACTTTTTTCACTATCCAACATGCTGTAGCATTATTATTTTCATTTACCATCAGTACAGTACTAGCAAATACTTTTTGAAAATCTTTTCGCTTCATCCAAGTCGAGCCCATTTAAAAATAATCTATCCCAGAACAATCTCACACATTAGTGTGTGTCAATTTCGTACGGTCACTAATTTTCTAACTAATATGAGCGCTTATTCGTTCTACTTCAGAGACTGTCGAAGAAAATCAGCGAATCGCGCGTACAAACTCCTCATCTCATTTCTGAACCAGAATGTTCTTACGCTTGATTTGAATTCAGTGATTTTATTACGCGATCAGTGGATGGAACGAGGGTGGAGTGGTGCCTAATGAGGGAAAAAAATTTCCAATTCAATTTTATCGCTTGATGTGGATGAAAAATGAAAACAATTTTAGATTTTACGGTAAAGTTGGTTCACCTTCAGCATGTCAAAACTTGAATTTTGTTTCTCGGCGAGCTGAGTCAACTAATGCGCGTGAATGGTTTCAGAGGAGAAGTTAACTCATGCTTAACAGACGGGTTAGTGAAGGAGGGATGGACAAAAAAGTGGAGTTTGCACTGAGACAACAAAAAACTGGAATAGAATATGATGTGTGAATCACTTTAAAATGATTGTATGCATAAAACTTGACGGACTAAATTCATTTCTAATAATATTTATACTATTGATGCGAACATTCAGTTTCTTCTTCAAGCTTTCCTCATAGCAAAAAGATGAATTTGAAAGTTCAAATCGAACATTTGCACTAGCCAAGGCCACGTCCATGTGCAGTACTTTCTGTCCTTCGAACACGACAATTAATGACAATTCATATAAGTTTTTAACTCAATTTTTTGGTTTATAGTCTCAAACTTAGGATCAAGGCAAGGTTTGGATCAACGCTTCGAGTGCATTGATCAATGAAGAATGATAACCATAAGCCGGAAAACCTCAAGTGGAATTGACGAATGACTTGATATTGAAAGTAGATCATATTTTGATGTTTGAATGAGATCGAAAGAGAACTACAAAGCTGTGATGAAGTGCGACATGTAGGAAGGTCATTTAATCTTATTCGTTGAAATGAAACTGAGGTTCAAGCTCCGGTTTACTTTTAGACTTATGCTTAGGCTGATGCTTATGCTAAGGCTTGCAATGGGGTAGAATGTTAGCATTGCTTTCTACCGATCCACCTTGTCAGCCTATTCAATAAGTGATGTGGCAGCTGATAGAGTTGAGTTCAGGCTCTGAACATTTTGCTTCAAGCTTTCTTCCAAGCTAAGACCGAACGAAATGGGTTGAGATGATTGTTGTGGAAATTTTTTTGGTCAACCTAGGTTTATTTGTCCACAGATTATTTATTTGCTTGCAACGACACCCATAAGTTTTTTAGTAGTGACAATATCTGAACTGAATATATTCTACAGATTGATCAGCGATGCCTACTGTTAGGTGACTCATTTTATCCAATAGTTTACGAGAGAATTGTATTGTGATTCGGGCTTAGGGCTCGGCTGATTAACGACTCTCGACTTCTTTCAGTTCATCGTTCACAAGCCGTCCACTACCGATAATAACATTCAGAATTTAACGGTTCGTAATCTAAAACCGCTTAATTCAATCATGATCAAATGGTGAACGTAAAACAGGTGTAATAAAAACGCAAAAGATATGATAATTTGTAACAAGCAGAAGCGAATACATTTTCCTATCACACAAGCTGTGTAAGTCTCATTGTCATGCTGAAAGTTCAATTCAAACTCAAACTAAGACAAAGAATGTGAGCCGTTCGAAAGGGTGCAACACAGCTATTTGATCATTTGATTTATGTTCATTCCAATAATTAATTCTTTCATTACTTACTGTGATTGAATGAAGGAATAAAAGAAATTTTTAGCAGAGGACGATAAGTCTGAATCATTCATTTTTTATATTGTCACTGTAATGAGGAACGTGACGCCGAGAACTGATAGTGAATCACGATAACCAAAAAACGGACATGAACAGTATCTAAAATACAGTATTTGCTATGCAGCCCACTGGAATAATATGGAACAATAGAGCATTTTAATCGCTCTAGAACACTCGAATGATCTAAAGATTTACAATTTTCCTTATGCAATTTGAGAAGTTTGCACATGCACCCACCTGAGTGTATTTCCACCTGACTGACTTAGATTAGGTGTGCGATCAGTCTTAGACTAACTGTGAGACTCAGAAGGACCTAAAATACACTGTATGCGCTTATAGATCCTTAAGAGTTTCACAGCTCATTAGCATCAAGCGCTATCAGAGGAGAAATATTAGAAAAAGCAGCAGTTACACAGCTATTACATCCGTTGAATATAACACCCATTCATCATTTCTATAGCCGATTGGTAAATTGTTTGGTAGAATGAATAGATGCATTAGAAATTTTAAATTCTCGTATTTAGATATCTGCTACACTGCATAATATGGTGATCTCAAGAAAGGTGACTGAAATTGAAATAAGGTGACTGAAATAAGGTTTTATGAATAATTATCAGACAATCTGCTGAATTTTACGCCAATTCCAAATAAACGGTTCGTCAGATTTACAATCAGTCTCAAGCTCAAGCTGACAATAAAGCTCGAGCTCACACAGTCGATCGAAGCCAACTCAATGATACAACGAAATTCCCAAGCACTAATCATATTATGAAATGGGATAATCACAGAGAGGCACAAAGTAACAAACAAAGTCAATTCAAAACATCCTTTTCTTACGATAGCTTTGCATCGAATGATGACAAGAAAAGAGCATTCGTGTTTAAACCATTAAAAGGTTTTGGTTTCGTCGATGAATTCCCATTCGCTTAGTATCGTTCACATCCAAATTATTTATTCATGTGAACATCGTATTCAATCTTTTCTTATTCATCTTTTGTCATCATACGAAACCAGTTCTCTCCGTTGATGAAAGTGAACGGATATACAAGGATGACAATAATAATAACAAAAACAATAATTTAATAGCACCATTGTTATGTCGTTGAAGACTGATGACGAGCGACCCTAGACGACGAAGCAAGCCTTTACTTAGGATCAAACCAAGACGATCAAGACAATGAAATCTCGCCCTTATATAGAGCTTTCTGTATGTAAATTTCTAACAATAGACGACAGACAACTCATAGACAAATCAGCAGATCACGTATGCTCATTTGATCACTACACAACAACCATTAACAATGATAATAACATTGATAACAACACCAAATAAAGCCATGATTTTGCCCGTAATGAATAGTCGACTGATATATAAATAGATACGGTACGAAGTTGCAGAATGAAGTTAGTTATGCACAAAGCTGTTTTATTGCAAAACTTGTTCGTATTCTTAAATAACTGAGTGAAATTATCATTACCACTGATGAGTAGGTGCCAATGCTAGAACGGTTTCGGTTGATAAATCATTCATGCTATTTTATGCACGCTATTTATCGTTTCCATTACCCTCAGTCGTATCCCGTCCTTCATTCATTCATAATATATGAGTAACCGGAGTTTTTGATTAATTCTAAATTAATTTCCTTTTTCTTTTTCTTATCCGCGCATTATTCGTCGTATCCCGTCCATTAATTCCAATTTCCTTTTCTTCGCTTAATTTAACAAACATATTCCGTAATTTTCGTTCTGTTTTCAACACGCATATTTTTCAGATCGTTTAGATTCTCAACAATTGTTTCGCTCTGTTTGTGGAAAATTTGATGAAACGTGTTGGAGTTTTCAACATTCGAATGACTATTCATAAAAAGCGATTGTTTCCACACCGTGGTTGGACAGTCATTAATAAAAATTATTTATGATCACTGCATTGTGATTCTTGCTCGTAGTATTGGTGAACTGATCAAATCGTTGATCAAATCAGAGTACAAAAAACCATCTGGAAAGGCTTGATTGATATATTAAACATTAAAAAACTTGTAAATTGGTCATTCCAGCGAAAACTTTTTTGCAGTTTATAAGGTTTCCCTCCGTCGTGTCCTTAATTCAGCCCGATCATTCTTCAGCTTAAGCAATTCTGTTGATCATCAAATTGCAATACTTGCTTCGCTCGAAAAATAAATTCTCACTAATAGTGTGGATTTTCTATCGATTACAAAAAATTCCTTTCACCATCAAACTTTTTGCTGATCATAAGACATTTCATCCATTCCCTAGAAAAAACATGTTATGATTTTGCATTTATTGAATAGCAGTGGAAATTAATTTGATCATTTAATTTGAAAATTTCACATCTATACTACCTATTGCTTCTTAATTGGAGTTTTTATTCACAGTCAACAAATAGCATTCAATCTAAAATGTCTCTTTTTTTATTAGCTGCTCTCCGACACCAGAACCACATTTTCCTTTTCAATTGCAAATTCGCTGCTTGATTTCACTTCGAGCGAATGATTTTCTAATGTTTTCTTTAAGTTTTACAAACGCTAACTGACGATCGTGTTCAAATTGCCTTCACTTGCCCAACAATTAATGCGACAATGTTTCAAGGCCTTTTCATACCATAAATCCTTTTATAGAAACCTGCTACAGTATATTTTCCACCATTTTCTCCCCTTCCATTTTCCTCGAATCAGGACATGTACAATAGAAAGTCGGAAACTTAACACTCTTCAGTCTAACTGTAAGCAATTTCCTGCAATTAAGAGCTTCAAGTGAACCGTCATACCCACAGGTTTTTTGAATATTCGAAGAATTAGTACATTGGTGTGCATAAAAATTGATGAAATTATTAAACTTGCAATAGAACAAACCATCAAATTTGGTTCATTTTCTACAACGCTCCACTTCTAGAGCTAGCGATTCTGTCCATGAAAAATAATGTGTTCATGGTCACCCCTGTCTATTGGCTTGTTAATGTGACATAAATTTACACCTGTTCATGATAATTTATTATTTATCATCGACGGAAAGCAAAAATATTCATTATTTTTTTACAGTGAAGATATGCGACCCAAGTTTCGTCGCTGAAATCCGAATTCCAATCGGAATCCAGGATTTGGATACCGAGTGAAGAATTTTGAAGTTGGTTCAGGCAACCGAACTTTGAAAAAATCTTAGGTCGTGAATTCGGTCGGATTCTGATCGAACCGAAATTTCATTCGATATTTTCATGTATGAATGTCATTGATCACATCAACATCTCGATACTCATTGATAATGACAAAGCGATTGATAGAATTAGAAATGAACGATGGAAGTGTCGTTTACATAATCAAAAGCATATAAGACATGATGAACAAATTGAGTGCTACTATCGTTTCAATTTGTTACAGTCATCACGAACGACTGAGCCACGATAGCAAACGATCACAATTACGCTTAAACTGATCATGTAAAATATTATACCAACCAAGCAAAGCGTCATATTCATGTTGTATTCATCTTCAGCGTAGATCTCATCCAAATAATCTTTTCCATTATTCCACCTGCAGTATAAATAATCATTAATGAATTATGTTTGATAAATGGAACACTTTTCGGATCAGGCGAAAACAGGATAACTTTTACAAAATAACACTCAACTCTTGAATTTTTTCTGCCTTCTCTTGAGCGCGTCTGTCAAATAGTGATTTATTAGGAGAAAATAAGCGATTCTGCCATAATCTTAATGTTAGCCAAGGTGGGCCAAGGGTCAAAGAAAGTTGATCGCCATTGTTCCGGATTATCTGCACATGCACTCAGCGGTATCTCGGTGATTTATAACAGCCAGTTGCATCGTGATCACTTTTGCTTAGCAGCTCAAACCTCGACTTAGGCCCAAAATTCCGACTCATCTTGGACTTATGACTGAGGGGAACCACCACATAAAGTACTGAGGTGCACTTAATATCGGTTTGATGATAAAGTATCGATGAGGGAAAACTCTCTCCTGGGGAGAAGCATAAATCTGACATAATGACGATCTGATATGAATACTTTTTAATCAAATTATCACCGAGATTGAAAATTCAACAACTATTATATTCACGAGTGGAAATGAGATTATTATTGACCTGCAAAAATCGCCCGATGGAGTTGCGTCATTTTGCAAGCATCTTGTTGTGTTGACTGATGCAACAAACTGAGCGTTGAATATTGATGATAAATAATGATAAACACTCAAATACGTACCATAATATATCGAGGAACTGATCGATGCGTAACTACGCGGTGACCTTAACAATGTTTTGGATGAGATTCTAATCGGTAAACTGAATCAGGTTAACCAATTTCTGAATGAGGTTAACCAATTTGACCAATGAATAAAAAATTTTTGCGAAGAGAAAGTATAGATTCATAGCGTCGATGCTATTCCAACTGAACTGACAGTGCAATAAAACGAGACAAAAGCGGCAGTGAAAACATTTATTGCTATTAATTTCTCAGGTTGCAGAGCGAGAGGTAGGAATATAATTCCCTGAATACCGTTCAGAGCAGGTATAACAGTTTTGTGATTGGTGTTTTCGGGGAAGTATGCACCGAAAAATCTGGCTTCCTAAGTTCTTGGTCCAGGTTCCCTTCAACGGGATCCTCTCTTGGCCATCAAGTTGCTCTTTGACGAACACTAGTTGTAAGTTTGTGACATTTTTGAATGAATACCGTTGGTTTTTGTTGTGATATGATCAATGTGATCAAATATCAATGGTTGACATGAATTGTGATATTCGTTGTAATTGATCTTTATGTTTGATCGGTATATAAGCAGCAACTGTATATAAGCAGAGCGTTTTGTAGTAGAATTCATTCCGTGTATATTTTTCATTGTATTGTCTACTAGTTGGTTTCAATAAAGTCTAATACAACTGTGGACTCTACAACAGTTTTACAATAAATATCAGTGCAAAACAGCTGTTCTCCCAGGAAAAAATTAATTGCTGAAAAATCGGTTACGGTCGAGAACCTTAGAAATGCTCCTGCGTAGACGATTGACGAAGCAGTGAATGTCAGTGAGATGAACATTGCTTTAAACGAACTTCGAATGAGATTCATCAATAAAACTGTCGTCATGAATGATATCTGATAAGAAGACCACATCAGAAATGATATGAGCGCATAATCGAACAGTCCAGGTGTTAGATTTATTAACCTGAAATTAGTGAAACAATCGACACTCTTTGGTAAATCGTCCTCATGAATCGACTCATAGCATGGTACTCAGTGAAGAAGGTTCGCGGAAGTATGGTTTAAAATATCCTGAAATACACTTCAAATATTCACCGTATGCTAATGCACCAGATAATCATTCAAATTCAAAAAGGCACTCTGAAAACTATGGAACAAACCAAATGAGGATTGAAATTGATGTAGAAATCGCGAGAATATCGATGGGAAGGCAAGCGATCAAAAATGATAGCACTCCCAATGCAGAGCTGATTAAACCGTTCGTTATTTCGAATGCCATTTGCAATCTTAACACTAGGTCTAAAATTTTGTGAACATCAAAGCTCAACATAGATTGATTGAAGAAAACAGTTATGAAGATGAGTATCATTCGGACATTCATCACCCCACTTCCTCGCATAGCTACCATTGATTTTCTATGATCTCTCATGCGACTTTGTTTAGCATTCGTTAGTTATCTCCGTTGTTTGTTGAGTGAATATCGACGAAAATATCACTAGTAGAACAATGCTGTATGCGAGGTTATGAAGGATGGAATCTGTTTTTTTTTCAGAAATCCCGAAAACGATGCATCCATAATAAATATTCCTGTCTAATCTTCTATGGTATTTCTGCTATTTTCAGTAGTTAACTTGATATCCGAAAATATCCATCGTAAATTGAGTGGTTTCGATGAAACGGAGAGGAGATCAGCAAACGTACACGAGCTAACAGCACAAAATATGCCTGCAAATGAGAACAGCAACATGCAGTTGAAGAAAAGCGCAGCCAAACTCGACGGCATATTGGGGCCTTGATGAGGCAGTTCAATACCGTAAAATGCAATGCACAATGCACACAAAGGTAGCAATATAATTCGACATAATAATGCATTGCACGTTGATAATAAAACGACGAAATTACGCCTGAAACACTAGCTACTTTAAACCATTGATAATTTCAGATCCACATAAATTTTATCCTTTGAGGGTCGAACAGGCAAGTTTTGACCAAACTGAAATGGTACTGGGCAAAAATTGATCCAAAACTCGATCGTCCCTTTTGACTGATTGAATGACGACTAACCGATCAGTTTGGAATTATGAAACTTGAGTCAGTTAATGAATACAGACATGGGTTGGTCACGTACTTAGCATCGTTTAATTTTGGACTCATTTATGCTCAGTTATGGGCAAGATTTGTAAGTATTTCTAGAATTTTATGCATTATTCAAAGTTGGGAATCCAATCATTTGGAAGTAAACAATCGCTCGCTCTTCAATCTCCTTCAATCGAATGGCATGGCATGTTTTGGCGCTGGTCATTTCGATAGAACAATGCTTTCCCGTGGAACTCCCTTAACTAACCTTCTTTTGGCTTAGGTGCATAGGGGCTAATCCGAAACATTGGGTCATCATGATTTACCAAAACGTGATGTTTAGTACCCTCCTTCAACTCATGAGTTTTTATAGTTATTTTCGGAACAACAGTTCACTTGAACAACCGTAAAAATAATTAATAAAGATAATTAATATTCACAACCTTATTAAGGCGAATAATCTGATGAAGAGATCAGGCTTATTGAGAACGCATAATGGAATTTGACCAGTGTTTGGATAAATCGGTTCATTGACTGACGGTTCTCGTGGTCGTTGTTGTGAAGGCATGTTGCACTGCTGCAAAGAAATTATACTTCAAATTATCAAAAGACGAATTCAGTTCAAGTCCGATATGATAAATAACACTAGGATAGAACACAGCTGAACATTCGGTCCAATTGCAAAACTGAAGAAGATCAGTGAAAGTGTGGATGGATTTCGAATGGGTGCTCAGTGGTTTAAGTGAATCCAAAGAACGGAATTTCCTCATTCTCAGGAAAAAATTTCCGTTTATAATTGAAATTTCTTCACTAACCTTAAACAATTCAATAAGTTTAATGGCTTGATTTTGCGTCTCGTTGTATCGCTTCGAAGTTTCTCGATCTATTGTTGCCAATGACACTATAAATTATTGCGTTTCACTATTCTTTATCACCTCTATGGAAATGATTACAGATAACTGCATGAAATAGTACTGAACGAAGCCGTCATCACATATATGCATGATACCATCATGGAGTACATGAAATCGCGAAATACTTCAATGATCACGTACAATAGTAAACGGCCGGATTCTCGTTGTTCGGACATGGATACCCGTTTTGACGAAAATAACACGGCATTTGTTTGTTATATCCTAAATGTATCTCATCTTTCATCAGAACACTGCTACGAGCAACACATCACAAAGAAACAATATTAAAAATCCACTTAGCAGCAGCTTTTTGCGGTGATAAATTTATGGAGCAGTTATTCGGGATCAAAAAAACTATAATAATTATAAGATTAACAATTCTTGTTATTTTGATCAGCATATGGTACGTAATAATAATAAATGAACCTGAATAAACAGTTTGCCCATAGAAGAGGATCGTGATGCGAGTCATTAACTGATAAATATCCGAACGGGGATATCTCATCGAGACAATTGCCATTCGGTGGTAACGTATCATATACGAATTCAGTAATGACATCAACTGATATCCACATAAAGCGTCGATACCCTTTGTCGGATCATCCATAAGTATCAGTACTAGAATCGTTTCATTTCATACCACTGCTATTACTTTATCATTATCAAAAAAAGATGAGTAGAAGGAGTTGCAAATGGGTAAGAGCAAAATATCCTCAAGAGACTGAAGGAGTAGATGGCGGGTAGTTGAAATATGTTTGTTTCATACAGAAGGCGATACACATGCAGAAAAGCTGTAGTGTTAGCTCGATATGAAATACTTGAGGTGAATAAAAGACTGAAAAAATGAACTTACCCGGGTCATTGAGTAAATATATGCACAATAGTAAACGTCTTTTAGCACTCTTTCGGAGACTCTTAACCTTTACGTGACCATATGAAATTAGATCGAAATCTTGCATCAATGTTACTACCTATAAGTTTAACTTTGAATTTCATCCTCCGAATAGATTTCAAACATAACAACGTTCGTTATAAGCCAATTTAGGACTGCTTATTAATGGCAGACCAAGTTATCTCACGACCACATACTGACCGGCTTTGCGAGGGCATAAAGCTAGCTCTACATATGAGACGACACTTGCGGCTTATGCTATCGAAAATTAGCCGCAACAAGATTTGGATTAGCTACACCTGATTTGAACATTTCCAATTTAAGCTTGATTTGATAAATGGAAATTGCGTCGTAATTCAGGCACTACTCAACTACGCATATATTTTCTCATCATGAGAATTTTCTGACGTGAACAGAACATCGATTTAAAACACTAACTCTTTCCTTTTTACGTTTATCATCTATACCGGAAATCATCAGTTTCGCATAAAAGTCGAGTGTTGATTTGACAGTCAGTGTCGGTATTAACGGTTGACTGAAGGAGATATAGGCGCAAAACTTGTTGAAGCGATCAGCTGAAAATCATACGCTTAATCGACAGATCTGTTTTTCGAATATGACAACTATATCGCATGTTTTGACGATTTTCGATAGGTGAAGTTTCCAAATTTGAACACTTTCCATGCATAACATCAGTGATGTGTGCAGAAGATTCTTTATCGAAGGATGTAAAATTTTTTGAATCTATCATTTGCAGTCAATAAAACGCACCGGAGAAAAACCATGAGGGAGCATTCGTCCGAAGATGTTCGAAAATTCCAACAGAGGAATTCATCCCTGTGAACCCCTGTTCTCTGTGAGTCCGTGCATCGATGAAGTTTGTTGTGCATTTGGAAAAACATCACTATCAGAAATCGGACAAAACGGTGGATTGAATTGCAAAGGACAGCTTATTGAGCTCTATGTCTTATTGGGCTATGCACAATTGACGGTGAGAATAAACAATAGCTGAAAGGATATTCAAAATCAGTTACCAGTTAGCACTTCTTTATTTAATGTTATTTGACCGTTTAGCTGCCCTTTATAACGCCCCGCAATTACATTCAGCAGCGATGTTTTCCCACTTCCTGCTTAACGAAAACAACTGATTATGAGGAAATAAACAAAAAAAAAGAGACGAATTATATGAGATCAATCAACCGATTAATTGAACTGTGTATGAATATACAAGTTAAATTATTTGTGATATGCACTCTCATGACACACAGTCATTTATAATGCATAGGATGCTTTTACTATTTCATATCTGACAGCAAAATGGGGCTATTCGCCTTCAATAAAACCATACGATTAAGATAGATTGATTTTGGGCACTGCCTTATTTTGCAGTTACTTTTTTGCAGAATTTCCCAACAAATTAAAGCATGTTCATAACTGAAGTGAAAGTGATTTAATATTCACCGGCCACTCCAGTAATTCCATGTATTTCATCAGAGTGAATTTCCAACGAGACATCATTGAGAAATTGTGCATGCAACGGTGGATTATACAATTGCGCATACCTAAAATGGCATCAAAGATGTAATCAACCGTAATCGGACATCTAAGAAGCAATCATCTAAGAAGCAACAATCACTTGAAGAAGCAAAATCATCTGCCGGTGGAGATCTTTTCGTTAAGGGGTCGAGAACTAATCTGTTCACTTCATCCGTTTAGAAAAATCTTCGCTGAGATTTCAGTGCAAATCTCGCTTCATTTGTAACTGAATTTACTTAACGCTTTGTTGTCGTTGTGAGCAATTCTGATTACGCAGAAATTTTGCGATGAATATACAGAATAAAAAATTCATCCGAATAAGAATCTCAAATGGTACCATTTTCCAACGTTGATGGTTTTGACGAAAGATATGTTTCGACATTCCAGCACATATTTTTCATCAACCAAATTAGTGCTTATCATTTCAGCTCGACACCTAGAATGCCCATATCATTATGTAAAATCATTCATTGGCATTGATTTGTTGGAGGTCACCGGTATTCGATGGCCTCCAACCGAAATCGAACAACGTTCAACGTAATTTGCTTGACTGGCCGCTACAAAATATCAGTGGCGCCCATGCGATCGATGTTCAGTCGATGGTCACTGAAAACGAATCGCTAGTGCTAACTTTGCATCATTATAACAAATTAATGATGCTGTCTCATATCAAAATAGCAATAGCTTTGTAGTAAATCCAGAACATTTACGAATTCTTAACATTAACACCTTCCGACCGACTTAGGATGAAACCGATCCTTGAGGTGCAAAACTACTCCGACCTGCACCTATGCTTAATTGTGACACTGAGATGACATTGAGTTTAAGTTCGGTTTCAGAAATTGAACAATTAGAAAATGGAGAAAGACAAGAGAAAGACTACTCGGGAGACCTCCAATAAGATGGAAAGACGATATTACAAAGAAACTGGATAACACCTGGCAAAGGAAAACAAGATCAAGGACCGAATGGAAACGCATTGTGGCCAGCAATGTTACAAACGTTTGATAGCCTGCTTGCCAATCCAGGTAGAAAATGGAGCATTTTGAAAGCAGTGTTCATCAGTGCAAGAAAACTGATTCAGATGAACGATGTTCACAGAATATCTTCGTGCGATTAATTACGTTTATCGTTTTGCGAGAACAGTTTCATTCGAAATTCCAACAACAAACTATTCAGAGAGCACGCTCGACCTTTCAAATAACAGCAGTGAAATATGAACAGATACAAGCCAAATCATATCTTAGCTCAGCATCGGTAACACTGCTATACTACTTGGTTACCGGCAAAACTTTTCTGCACGAGCAAGAAACGAAAAGTCGCGAAAAGTCTTTCTCGAAACTGAGTGGTGTATCAGCGTCACTCTGCAATAATAGTTATGGTTTGGTCATATGGATGATAAAACAGCCACTCATGATAACAATGGTAATGAATGTTTTAATAATATCACTGTTAGTAATGATAAAATAGTAATAATAATAGTAATAATAATTTAAATTTGATCAAGTAATGATTATCAAGTAATGAATAATGGTAATAAAATAGCCCAAGTAGATAGATCATGCAGCAATTCGCAAATCAATGTTAAAAAGGAGCGATTCAGTTGTACGCACAGATGAGGAAGGGAAGGTGAACAAATAAAAGGTATTCATGTGCGTTAATAATTTGACGATTATGAGGAGAATGTTGGTGCAATTGATTGTTTGTTGGTTTGTATGTCTGTGAAGGATAGGACTTGAGACTTACGTTTCATCTATATACAAATGGATTTTCGCAATAATCATTGCAACCTCTTTGGTCTCTCTTGCATGCATATTCTTTGTATAACTCATCATAACACAGAGTCATTATCTATCTATATTCCGCTCAAATAATGCGAAAACTTAAATTGTATGCATTGGTTGTTTGTTATAGATTGAAAAAGTGTGATGCGGAGGCTTTTCGGGGACAGGGAATACCCCGAAAATGTCCGCGGCTGGAAAAACATCTGGGACGTTACAGGAACCCTGAAATTCCCCGCACCAAACTAGGTTAGAGTAACCTCACCTCTAATCTCACAGTCACATAACCTTTCGAACAGCCTAATATAATATATCCCTCATCGACACTATTATGTTACTAATCAAATATTCGGAGCATGCACTCGTGAGATACAATGTAAACCTCCAATCTCACAATCAGATTACTCTCCACAAAATACCTCAATGCAATTATATAGCACCGTCATTGAAACGTATGATACTAATGACACTTCAACATAATATGGATCAGGTGAAAAATCTCTCCCAAGTATTGCTATGGAAGCACAAAGTTTACAAAGAGAATTTATTTGAGATTTTGTGGATGAGATAGTTTACAAGCTTGAAACAGTCATCACAGAGCATAAAACCTTGTAATAGAGCGTAACTGACCTTGAAGAGTTCCCTGTGTAATATTGTACGCCACTTATGGGCAAATAGATAAAAATTGAGAATTTCGTGCGATAAGTAGCTTTCGCCATAGTTCATGTCATGCTCTTTCACAGATCATAAATTATCACAGCCCATCAGACGTCGAGAACCCATGATCACTAGCTGACAAGAAATGGAATCCAACGACAATTGTAAAACCCTAAAATGAGGTAGATCATTTGAATAATGAAATGCGATCAGTGATTAGCAGTCAGTCCTCATTTAATGACAGAATTCGGTGATTTAATGAAAAAGTTCATCAAATCAAACTGAATTGAATTCACATAAGTGATAACCGTTAATACGAAAATTTGTATTTTTTTTTCTTGTATCAAGCCAGGCGTTTTTATTCATAAATCATTGAAACCTCAATTAGAATTTCTTTTTCATGCGCGCGACGATTCTGGAATTGAAAACGTTGTTCATGTTGCTTTCCGAGTTTAAATTCAGTACAATTTGATGGGGTTGGGGGAAGAGGACGGATCGGATAACGGTGACTAAAATGTATTCAAACAAGCGATTTTCTCACAATTAACAACAAGAGGGTTTTTGTTGCATGTTGACAGTCATTCCATAATAATATGCAATTCAACATGCTTTTAAAGCTTTATAGGTTATATCATCTCTGTGCATGCTCACACACAAACTGAGGAGCATATGAATGCGATGTTCCCTCACCTACTTCCCGGACATATTCAAGTTTTCTGACGTAATCTTCCAATATCATCGAGGCCTTTCTCATAACCAATCGTAATTGCTGATGAGGAAAGACTGCGAAATTAAACGGGATCAGAAGTGAGATGTGATGAGATATACCCTATATCATCGAACACACTTCGAAATCCATTCCAGTGCTCTTTTCGAACTTTGCCGATGATCTCTGGTTACTGTTACTCACAACCACAACCATCAAAGAGGACAAGCACCTCAGTCATATATCTCTTCTTAAATCAGTTAAAAGAAAATAATCTCTGAAACAAAATTTAATCGCACCGACATGAAAAATTACAGCGAACAGAGCCAAGCATCAGATCAAGCGAATACAAAGCTTCAATCATAAAAATAAAACGTTTACAATACAGAAACCTTTTCATCAAGCAATTACACGAGGAAAGAGATGAAAGAAAGGAAGTAGCGACAGATTAAGCATGCTAAACTTTTTTTCCATTTTAAAGAAAGATTACTGGAATAACAGAATGGAAAGAAAGGAAATACAAAAGAATAAAATATTCACAGTTTGGCTGCAAATATGAAGAGATTTATATACATTAAAAGAGCTAATCCATACTTTGGAATATCTTTATTGCGATCAAGTACTGAACAAATGGAGACGTTTCACAAATTTACTAGAATTCGATCAATCGCATTCAGAAATAACACCACTTATACTGATATTGGTATGAATGCCGGAAGAGTTCGATGAAACCTTTTTTTCAAAACCCACCAAAGTTTTGAGCTGAGTTTCGCTCCTCTTCAAGCCAAGGATTCTGCTCAGCCTTTTACTGAACTTAAACAATTCAGTATAAACAGACTTTTTTGAATTCAGCATAGATTCTTCGAGCAAGAGTTTGACACAGTCTTTCACGAAGTTTTGCGACAAAGAATGCTCAGGTAACCAACCGGTGGAATTTCTACAAAGGAAGGCTCTTTCAATGAGCATACTGCAAAAATATTTGGTGATGCTGTATTTCAGGCTGGCAGAATCAAAACAGTATTTCGTTCGTGCGGTATAACATTTCTTGCTGTGCTCTAATATTCAACTGCGAATGTGAACCAAACGCCGTTTTGATTTTAACAACTTAAAATACAAAATTACCAAAATATTCGATAAACTGAAAAACACAACAGAGAGCGTGAAAAATAAAGGGCAATCCGAAGAAGTAGTAGAATGGAAATGTGTTGAACACGTCACGAGAACAAAAGAGTGAAAGCGCCGATAAAACAAACCGAAATTATCAAAGTAAAGCTGAATATTACAGGGGAAAGAGGGGACTAAAATCTTGAAGATGAAAACTTTGAGAAATTTGTTTCAAGGAAACCAATGAAAATTCCTACTTAAAAAACCACTAATTACATATAATGAGGAAAAAATTTTCATTGAACAGAGAGAGCACTGTAGCAATTTGAAATTCTCAACCGAAAACTGAAAAAAAAAAATCAGAAATAAAGAACGAACAGAATGACGAACGTAAAGAGGAACAACTGAAGAGATTCATAAACCAACATCGCTGTAAAGCACTGAGATGGAACAATTGTTAAAGAATGGCAATACCAAGCGGGATGATCGTTACAATCGGCAATTTACGCAATTAAGCACGCGCATAAAATGAGATAAATTAAAATTCGCAACCTATAACAGAATAACATCAGAATTTTTAACCATATAAATATGCATCATTGACAAGACATTACTGAAGCTGAGTCAAAGTGAAATACAAGAGAAATTCAATTACAAATAATAAAATTAATAATAATAGAATAGCAGTAATAAAAACGACAATAATAATAATACTACAAGTGAACTGCGTAAAGCTTGATGTAACGCATTGAGATTTGAGTTTATAAAATGAGCAAATCCACCGAAGAATACCGTAAAAATAACGAACGAACTGGAATGATCTCACAAAATGTAAAACATAATAACTGACCATCATAACAACACTCAAATCAGCAAACAAATAAGCAACAAAGGCAGATTGAATTATAGAGATAGCTTGTTGAAATTCTTATGAAAATAAACCTAATTGAAATCTATTCAATCTTCAATTCCACCGGCCATCACAGTGAACTTTGTTGTCTTCCAATACAACTTTCTCAACAAAACACAAAATTTGCTGCTAATATCCAAAAACAGTGGTGACAATGATCCAAACAGAAATAGATAACGATGAACAAAAATACAACATAAAGATAGTGGAACTGAGAGCGCGATTAGCTCATTACAATATACCGAATTTTATATATACGTGACATTTTGTAAAACAACAGGCTAAAACGATATCTGCTGCATTTTGCAATATTTAAGTAAAGGCTCAAAACGCTCATGGCACCCTATTTGATAAGAGAGTTTGAAAGAAGAACTTTCAAATAATTGCCAAATAAACATTTGCGGTATCATTTGAAAATGAACATTTTGAAATGGGATCGCATTCTGTGTTAAAGCAATTAATCCGCTTGAAATAATTCACACATCACTTCTTGTAATAATATCAACTCCAATACGAATATCAACACCAATTCAACTGGGTGTGACAAAGTCGCCATCTTCGCCGAATGCAGAACCTTGCGTAGAACCTGAACCAGGTTGACGCAGTTCACCACTTTCGCCACTTGTACTGCGCACTCCTCGGCCGTAACTGCTTCCCAGATCACCTGAATTCATCAACTGATCATATCATATCAAACAAGCATCACCATTGCGATTTTTTTTTCATGAATTCGCTACAGAATGCAGCAGTCAGCAAAAATTTAATTCATTGCATCCTTGACGAAGACAGTATTTCAAAGTGCAATCTTTCAAACCCATTTACCATCCAACAACACTTTGTTTAGTAAAAACTGAACAGAATGATCAGCCTCAATTTTGGGCGACAAATCTTCCTCCACGTCCCAAAAATTGAGATCTACTGAAAAACTCTCAAGCAACAACTGAACACTGCTCCAATCCCATACGGATCACTTGCTTGTGGTTCGGTGTTAATATCACATCAAAATTGATAACACCCACTTCCAAATCTCGAACTACTCGCACGTGTTAAACCGGATCTTTTGGCCATCGCAGCCGAGCTCTTCAGCTGTGCATTCTCTCGCGACAACGTTTCGTTTGTCTCATTCAACTCGTCGATTGTTCGTTGTAATTGTCTTATTTTCGATCGCTCGCGACTCGTCTCTTCTTCCAACTCTTCCAACTGACGTCTTATTTCTCTGCTTCGAGCGTTCGCACGTTCCACCTTCAAACGAATCAACTTCAAAATTCATATTCACATCCAAACCAACAAGCCCAACAATAGAATATACGTCTCAAAAGTAAAAAAAGTAGAGGAATATGTGATAAGATAATTCTGTACTTCACTATATAGCAAACGAAGAAATGCATAAGTACCCGATATTGCAATTTTCTTCATTCTTTCCCTCCACACTGCGTCTAAGTTCAAATCTTCATTCGTAACTCTCCCTACCGAATCTTACGAACAATTCCGCTAATATATGCAGCAATATAATTAATTACTTCTCATTCCCCAATAATTCTTGAAGCGAACAATCTTCAAAATTGAATTATCACATTTCGAATCTAACATTTGATAAACGCTAGAGACCAGAAAGCAATGATGAGAATGCTTTCACTCGCATATATGTGAATGTTTTTTTCACTTACCGACTCTTTGAACACTTCAGCATTTCGTTTCTCTTCTTCACTGATTGATATCAATTCGGCTATTTTCTTCTCAAGACGTCGTACCTTCAAACAGCAATCATCAATAATCGCATACAAAATGAATTGTCAAAACTGCAAAATTTATAAGGAACAAATAATAATTTGCTTTTTCGAACCTGACGTAGAGCGGCACTCTTCTCTTGCATCTCAAATGCGTATTGATCTTCCAAAGACTGAATCTTTGATTCCAAGTTAACAAGCTGCGATCGAGTGCGACTGTCCTTCTCCAGATCCCGAACCTGCAAAGACAAGAACAATTTGAAAACTAAACCGTTTCACGAAAACCACGAATTAATTCAAATGTTCCAAGTAAGCAACGAATTTCAGCAGCAGAAATTTCTAAAAAGAAATTTCTGCTCAAACAAAACCTGATGAATAAGTGAAATATTCGAAATGAATGAATCAATTCAATATGTGCTCACCCTCTCATCCAATTCACGATTTTTCAACTCAACTGCTTTCTTTTCACTATCAATCTTCTCACACATCGACCGTTCCAACGCCAGCTCGCTTGTAAGCGATTCCACCTGCAATTATGATCACGTTTTCAGATACACCTCCCTTCCCTCCACTCTTTCAAATCAACCACATCATGATAATAACAACCATAAAATGAGCAACACCGACAACGCTACAAACGATAAAAATAACGATAAACCCAACCGCACACCTGATTCTGTGCCTTTTTCAGTTTGTCGTTGAGCAGTTCATTACTGCTCTGTTCCTCCTCAATAATCTCTTCTAATTCCAGAATTTTATCGTCCAATCGTTTCTTTTCGTCCGTCGAAAACGCATTCGTCAGTTTCGATGCCAATTCTTCATTCAAATCATCTCGCTCACTCTCCAGTTTACGCTTCGAAACACTCAACTGGGCATTCACCTCCGCCATCTGACTCAGTTCCGATTCTAGCTGACGTATCCTAACAGTTCACTGCTCATTATAACAAATCACAAATAATGAAAGTCACCACAACAATGACACTATATTAATAACAATAACAATTTTTATCCATAATCAAACTCGAAAACAAACGAATGAACAAAATAATGAATAAAACAGACTTTCTCTCTAAATCGCGTCCCTTCAAAATCGCCACATCTTTCTCATTTCTTGTCTCATCCAATTCCTGCTGTAAATCCTTCAGAGATTGTGATGTTTTTCTTAGCTGTCTTCCCAAATCATCGCGCTGCTTGGATATCAGATCGCAGTTATTCAATGCCTCCCTCAATTCCCCATCCACCTTCTTCTTCGCTTGTAACGTGCCCGATTTCGTACGTCGTTCCAGCTCAAGCTCATTTTCCAGTTCGCGCACCTTAAATTTATTTATTTTTTCACTGGAACAGTTCTGTTTCTGTGATGGAGAGGAACCGTCACTCCGACCTTTAATTTTTCTAGGGGTACCAAAGAATTTTTCCCACTTCCATCCTTATCATTAATTTTTGATAATTACTCCTCATGACAATCTCGCCCCACTTATTGAAATCTCTTCCGAATAGAATAAATCATGCTGATCCAATGCAAATCTTCCATTGATTTCGCGTACTGCATTCAGAAACTCGCAATGCCAACATGCCTAACTATTATTTTAACACTTCACATAATTATCACACACTCACCGTCAATGGAATCTCAAAAACAAATTAATAAATACCTTGTAATAAATCAATTCCCCACTTCGATCTTCTATGTGACACATATT
This sequence comes from Anisakis pegreffii, assembly GCA_035041965.1. Lineage (NCBI taxonomy): Eukaryota > Metazoa > Nematoda > Chromadorea > Rhabditida > Anisakidae > Anisakis > Anisakis pegreffii. Next base: position 38,762 of record JAPYMA010001186.1, on the reverse strand, counting down.
TTATCTTATTTCTCACAAATGAAATCAATCAAACTAAATATCACGAACAAATTCACAATATTATTTTGGTTAGGCACTGGATGCTAGACGACGAACTTTTCAATTGATTGAGAGAATGCGATTTATGAAAAATAAACGTCGAGCATCAAATGTCCGACTAAAAGCTAAGCATTCAGAGTATCGGATTCTGAATTAAACGAAAACTACCCACAAAACAACTTCCCAAAACCACTCACCAATCGCTGTGTTGTTTTGCGTTTCTCCTCATAATCTCGATCCTTCTCCGCTAACGCCTTCTCGGATTCATTTTTGACTGTTTGCAGACTAACTTCGAGTCTCAGCTTTGCATCCTCAACACATTGCAGCTGATCCTCAACTTCACTGAAATCCTCTTTCAGCTTTGTTAATTCATTTTCCAGCACGCGTTTTTCTCGCTCCATTTCGTGCATACTGCGACCTGCGTCATCTTTTGTCGCCATCTTAATTCAGAAAATCAATCAGTTTTCAGAATCATGACTGACTATTCAGATCCAAAGCATATGGAATTTAAATAAAAATCCAAATTTTCAACGAAGACCCATTGAGATAGAGTGCGAGATTAGTCTCTTATGAGAAAATCTTTTTAGGAGAGGTAATGCCGGATACGACGCTACATGTTGAAGGTTGATTGCTTGCTTCGTCGAAAAAAGACGTATCATCATGCAATAATACGAAATCACCTTCAACATGTCAAACGATCAATAGAACAACAACAACTCAACGTACCACATTCTCCAATTCCACTTCAAGTGTTCGTTTATTACGCTCCAACTCATCAACAATATTTCTCAATTCGTCCATCTCTTTGGCATTCACCAATGCCTTTGATTCGCATTCTCTCAACTGATTTCAATTTCAAGACTTTTAACTATTGATTAGACAATTAAAATCTTTTAACTTTTAACTATCGCTTTTAACAACAAGTAAAATATGAAAATTCTGCAGACAATGTTCGAACTATCCTTTCACTTCATCAAAACGACATCTTAAAATTAAGAAAATGGTCAACTGGACGGATCAAAAAAGCCATTCGATGATGATGCTAATAATAATAATACCTCTTATCAAGGAATGTTTTTGAACTGACCAAAATATCTTCATAACGTTTAAAAAACGGCTATCACAAATATTCACATACTTCCAGTGCGAGTTGATCTCGTTCATTTGTTATTTTGATTGAATTATTCTTCTCATCGATTAACTGCTGATCGAATTTACGTTGTTTCTTCTCCAGTTCACGGCACTGCGATTGCACACCATTCAGCTCGATTTTTGCATCTTCATTCTGAAATTCACGCATCGATGAAAGTCCTTATTTACGGCACAATAGTGTGCATTCTTCAACTCTTTGACATCAACGTAATCAGCAGCAGTATCTAAATGAGAATCAATTTTCTTTTCAACTCTTGAAAAAAAAACTCATTCACTTCCTGAATCAATTTCTTCTTCGCCTTTTCGGAACGTATTCGCGCAGCTTCGGCTTCTTCGAGTTGTTTCTGGAACGAATCCATCTCCTTTGTTAACTTCTTTCGAATTTCACCCGTTTGCTTTTGCAACTCTTCGTCACTTCTCTTTCTCAATTCAATCAGCTGATACTTCAAATTAGTGATTTCCTGCAATTATACCGCATAATTTTCACAAAAAAAGTGAAAAACACAAATAACTAGATACAGCTATGATAACTGATATGTGCAAATATTAATGTGACCAATCCATGTTGAGAAAGTATTCTACCACAAAGGCATAACCTAATCGATTCGGAAATGACTAAACTAAAAATTATTCAACTATTAATTCATCATCTGTTCATCCAAACAAAAATATTTTCCATCAATAACGGAGAAGATGTTCAAAAAATTTATTTTCTGAAGATTTTCCATCAGTTTATTATTATTATTATTATGATTGTATCAATCCTTTTGAACAAAAACATTTTCAACAACTAGAATATAACTCAGCTCACAAACGACGAATAACTTTCAAAATTGATCACTGTCATGAATACAAATCATTTGAGTGGTGCCACGAAAGACTCCATTTGTAACTTCATAAACACGATGTAAAATGCAAACACTCCAACCTTCTCTAGTTTCTGCTTCATCTCATCATCCACTTCGCGCATTTCACGTTCTGATTCCAATTCATTTTCGACTTCTTTCAATTTGTTTTGCAACGAATTCTTTTGCGATCTCTCAATGGTGAGCGTTTCAGACGATTCACATAACTGCAATTATTCAATCGCTCACTTTTTAATATTATTAAAAGTACTGAACAACAAACCTAGAGCAACTCTGTTCCGAATAAATTTCTTCGTAATTCGCATTCAATTCACAAAATACCCATATCAATAAACAAATATTGAGTATCGGATAAAATTGTAATCAATATTACATCGTACATCAATCAATTAATCACTTACTTGACTGTTCAGATCGGAGACTTTCTTTTGCAACAAAACAAGCTCATCATCTTTCATGTCGATTGCATGTGCTAACTGCTCCATGTCTGACTTCGCCTGAAAAAAATCGATTCTTCTAAAGGACTCCTTTGAATCAGCAAATTTACCAAACTGTCATGCGAACAAACGTCAAACAGTGCAATTTTGACGTACTCGACACTGAATTCATCATTCCATTTCGTTGAATATTCAAATAACAAACCTTATTGAGTGCAGTTGTCAATGAATTTCGTTCATTTTCAGAATCGTTCACCTTCGTTTGCCATTCAATCACCGTCAAATCTGCAGTTTTACGTTTCTCCTCAGCATCATTTTTCGCACTCTCCACATTTTTCAATTGTTTTTTCTTCTCACCCAACTCTTTTTCGAGCGAGTCTTTCGATTTTTCCAACTGAAAACAACGACAACGAATGCGGTCGGCTGCACGATAGACAAGGAAGGTATCACGAAGAATGACTTCTATTCAAGTCTATTTGCGAATCTTGACTGAATCTGATCAGAAACAAACACAGTTATTGAAGTGAATAACTTTGAAAATTTTGCACACTTTCTAAAGCTATGCAACCATCAACCTCCCTCACCAAAATTAAACGTAAATTTAACTTCACTCTACAAACGTTTCATAGTAAATGGCTGCACTAAAGTGTTCAATTCACTCTGCACCAAACTCATTACCCATCGTTTCACACTAAAACAAACCTGATGGTTGAAACGCTTTAGTTGCTCGATTTCCTCGTTGAGTAATTGAACTTGTTTATTGCTCTTTTGTTTCATCTCTTCGATCCTCGTCTCATGCGATGCTGTCTTCTCTTCCAAATCCTTCTGAAACCGCATCAATTTCGAATCGTTCCTTCCGAATACACAATACAAAATAAAACGAATTATCGTCAAAGAGAATGCTTTACGGCTCAATCGTTTATGTGACGCCCAAAATTTTTACAGTCTTCAAAACAGTAGTAGTATGAGGGCGGTATAACTTTAATTCATCTATCAATAACTCGCGTTTTTCAAATGATTTTTCAGAATCTAGTTGAAAATTATTCCAATTTACTTTTAAGGGTTGCGTCTTTAAAAATTATAAAATTTGAACCTTCAGTTGAATGAACTGTTTCTCTCGTTGCGTTCTCAGCTCAACATTCACTTGAGTCTTATCCTGCGATTCCAGCAATTCTTCTTTCAACGCTTCCAATTCCTCCATATAATCACGCTTACCACGTTCACTCTTCGCTCTGAAATCACATCTCTCGAATAAACAATTTCTTGACATTTCAAGACACTTCTCCCACATTTTCAACCATTACTTTGTCGATCCTCAAATGCTTCGTCAAATCAGATATAACTTGACAAAATAACCTCACTTATTGATCACATCCGACACACCAAACAAAAGCCAGAAATTAAATACGAATGCAAAAGTCAATGCAAAACAAATAAAATTCACTAGAATAATCTCAGCATAACGGCCTTGCCAATGACTTCGATTGAGTTCACTCAACTTGAAACAAATCGCCTATTATCAATAATATTTCAAATGTATCCAGAATAATTTCCAAATACAACTAATGAACTGACCTCAGAGTTCGCTCAGTGTCCAAATCCTCTCTGAGTTCTTGCAGCTCGTTCAGTAACTCTCTCTGCTGTTTGCTCAAATTCTGCTTTTGAGCTTGTTCCTCATCATACCTACAACAACAACAAAACCACTGCATAACATATCATAACTTCAATTTATAAGATTTCCTTTCATTACGCATTACTATTTCCTTTCTGTTCTCTTACAACAACACAATAAAATATCATTTCGATCAACTTCACAAATCAAAATTTGCAGCTAACTGAAAACTGTCACGAGGCGACTCATCGAAATCGGTACCCGGTCAATCTGCTTAAAAAAACATTGCCTAACGGACAGCTTGCTTAACTTACGCTTTTTTGTGGATATTTCGCCTAATAGGCAAACTGTCCGTTAGGCAATGTGTCTTTAGGCAAACTGTCGTTAGGCAAAATGTCTTTAGACAGATTGACGGGTCAAGATCAAAATCATCACTCACTTTGTCAAAACATCAGCCATTTCCTGTTCCTTCTTTATTAAAGTTTCATTCATTTCATCATATTTCTTCTGCAACTCAACCATGCACTCGTTCATCTCACGCTTCTCATTGGCCAGCTGTCGTTTCGTGGTTTCACACGTCAAACGAGTCTGCAACCTTATTAAATCAATTACAAATCACCTCGAATCTGACTCAAAAACGCTCATGATTGATGCGCTCAACTTGATACTATTTTTTCATACCCCAATAACAAATTAACAAACATTTTTCTCACGATTCAACTGTTGTTCCAAATCGACCAGCTGCGAATCCACTCTGCACTTGTTTTTGACTAATTGACGATACCTGTCTTCTTCGACCGTCAGCTTTGAGTTCAATTCCGCAACTCGTTCATCACTGAACTGTTTCTCTTTGCTTATCTGAAACTCGATTTCGACGGTCCTCTTGCATTTCATCCTCAATGTATCGGATTAATTACCGTGGTGAACGTTTTAAAAACCATCCATTCCAGGCGAAGGGACAGGATGGATCTATTAAGATTTGATAACGTACTGTTTAACTGTTAATCATTTGCTCTTTTCAAAAGATACCTGCATCACTTTATTGGAAAAGGGAGAGGGGCAAGTGGCATTCAAGTAATAACCACTCAAACCTTTTGATATGACTGTTCCAACTGATCACGTTCTTGATTAGTCGATCTCAACTTTTGCTCGAAATTTGTCTTCTCAATCGATACTTTCTGACGGGCGTTTCGTTCATTTTCCAGTTGCTCTTCCAAATGATGCACTCTCTCCTCAAAAACCAAATCAATTATACAAATAAAATTTCGCACCAAGATATTTGTTAAAGCTGATGATTCAAAAAGAATATTAAAAATCTTAGTTCCCTTCGCGTTACCAGATTCAAGACCAAGGAGTCTAATAGTTTTGGTAGTTTTCAACCAAAAAGACTACTTGCTAACCAATTTTCAATAGTGTTACCAGTTTGCGATACATTTCATTACGAATAAAACTAATATTCGAGAACAAATCCGAACATGACAAGTTTGATATGTATCCACCTGAAGTTTACGACGCGCTTCAATTGACTTTTCCAGACTGATTTCATCGTCTTGTATTTGATTGTTCGCAATTTTCAGCTGCTCTTCCAACTCGTCGATTCGTTTTATCAGACGTTCTTTCAATTCTTCATGTTCCAACTTATCCATCGTTTCACTTTGCAATTGTGCTTGCAGTTGGGTTCGTTCATTGTTCAACTGCAACGATCACTTTCACTTTAAGATCTCTTGCTCACCTTTCAACAACGGATGCATTTCGTCATACTCACCGATGATGAGTGATACCTGTGCTGTTTCGTGCTTATGTCACGACACACTCTTTGTTCATACAACAATGAGATAAAACGAAATTGAATGCAAAATGCAAAACCTGTTCGATACGGCCATTCAATTCACTGATGTCATTCTGCTTGCGTTCAAGAATCTCCTTGACCTCTCGTAATTCCGTATCCTTGGCCATTATCACCTCTTCACTATTGGTCACTTCAAGCAGAGGTTTCACCTAAAATTCAGCTCCACCTCATCAACGATCACTCGCACAAAACGATTCCACTGTCAATTCAATTAGGTAATATATTGTGAATGCAATAATCAACTCCAGCATAAAATCAAAAGTGTAACAAATCAGTTTAACGATGATAAAATGCCATATAAGGTTTGTTTCTTTGCAATACTCATCAATCGAAAAACAAGTAAGCACAATCGAAGTGTCATTTTGGAACGTTTAGAAATTATACTCTCAAATTTTGTTACTCAAAAAAGCCAATATACGAAAAACTGCCGCATAGAGAATATATCGAAAACTATTTAAAACTTCGAACCTTCGAGAAGAGTCGCCACCATTGCCAGTCCCGTAAACGCATCCACGCTAAACCATTCTTCTGCAGGATTCGAATTGCGTTCGATTGTTGGATTCGTTTTTTGAATTGTTTTCTGGCCAGATAGCCTTTTGCTGCCGATTGCAATGCGACGATAATGGATATCAATTGACGATCGCGTTCCTCTTCCAGCATGGTCACGACACCCGATCGAAAGAATATCTTCGACTGACCAATACGATACATATTCTCGTCCATATCCAATGAACACAAAATTTTTCTGCAATTTATTGCAATTAACACATCGCAATCGCAATGGTCAACTATTGTTATTGTCAATAAACAAACGCAATATTATTTGCGTTTAGTAAAACGATCAATTCTGCTGAACTAAAAAGAAATAATGTTCAAATAAACTGCTAACGGTAACTGTTTTGACCAAAGATTTTATTCAATTCATCTTCTGAAACTGGACAAGCCCACTCATCCGAAAAATTCTATTGCATAAACAACTTTTTAATATCTAAATTCATGGAATTCAAATATGATTTCCCGACGTGTTTGTGTGATCTTCAGATATTCTGCCTTCAGAGTGAATAGTACCCTTCGCATCCCAACCGAGAATCTTATTTCCCAATCAATCGATCACCCGATGCGCTAATAAATTTGCTCACTTCACCGCTTCTTTACCATCCATAAAACCAGACGGCACAACATCACGTGCCAGCAACGTCTCATATCGCTGTCGAAATTCTTGGAATGGAATTCGATTCGGGAATCCTTTACGACAGATGCGAATACCTTCGAGTACACCGTTACAACGCAGTTGTTCTAATATCAATTGCGCGTTTATTACACCTGCCTTAAGAGCATCACTTATTTATTCATTTATTTATAGCACTGCAGCAGTCATTGCTATCTTACTATCATTGCTATTACCATTGCTAAAATTACTCTTTTCTCGTTCAAAATTCCGTTCGTAATTCTAATTAATTCCGTTGATTAAACGTGATTATGTTAAAGATTGATTAATTCAAACCTTCTGAGCTATTTCAAGAACGTTAAGGCTTGAGGTTGAGCCATTTGCAATATACTTCAGACGTGTATAACCGTCTCTGTCGGGTCTTAAATCAACCCAAACCCTTTTTCATACTCAAAGTACTATTTCAAGTGTTAAGCTGTAAAAAGTCGTCTCAAAAACCAAAAATAATTGCTTAATAAAGCAAACCTTTTTATCTCTGTTCGGTATAATACATCTAACAAAATGCGGTGATGTGTTCTGCAGGGTATTCATCAATCGATTCAGTTGTTCTTTATACAAATGACCAGCCGTTCTGAACATTCCCTTCTTGGTTGTTGTACGTGTCCCGAAAATATCATTCGTCGATTCCGTCACACCAATACTCGCAAACTCGACTAAACGACACACATTTAATCATCATACGTATAATTTTCAAGGTCTTATTAATTCACCTCCTTGAATCATCAATAAATATCTAACATCACATAATAACGCCAAATTAAGTCAATGAAACTGCCCAAAACTTTTGTCATAAACTTGAATCCTGAGCTCAAAAAGAGCCTCAAGCTTGGATTAAGCCCACGTCTGAGTCTCAGTTTGCCTTTAAAAGTTGGAGCAATTTGAAACGGCGACATATAATTTCAACATAAACCAAAAGCAAATGTTATTCTACAAGTTCAAAAAATGTTCAATAAAAAAAAGCGGTCCCATTAATTCAAACATACTAAATGCTCGTTCATATAACCGAGTGATATTCAAACGAGTTCGTAATCCTTACCATCCTTCCAAATGGTTGTTATGAATGCATCTGATGAGTTTTGAAGTAACAATACAACGCTGTCATTAAGCGGATCCATATTTTTCATCAGCCATTGATCTAAATGAAACAATTCCTGTTTCAATTCATTGACTCGTTTCTTTATCATCCATTATCAATAATATTAAGCAATATCCAATGAAATAATATTGAGCAATCGCCCACTATTACAATTAACTTCTTCACCAAAGAAGTTCATCGTACAAGTCTCAACGTAAACTATAGATCTGAGCAGCCTCAGTATCGAGATAAACCCAAACCTATTATTCTCAAGCTAAGTCCACCCCTTCCCCCTCAGCCAAAGCATTCGTTCGTTCCAGCTTAAGGCTTATATGCATCCCGACCTCTTTCCATAGACAGGCTAACTTTAAGATTACCCACTAAATGAATATTTTTAACGACCATTCGAAGGGCCAAAAAAAGATGATAAATAATTCACACTCAACGCAACAAACAACAAACCAGCTGAATAATCCACTCGCCCCGCGTAATGTATAACAGCAAAATCGGATTTTGACCTCATTTCAGGTATCACGAATTTCGGGTGTTTTGATTGATTCACCACCAGTTTCTCAACCAGTGATTTATCGGTTGCTTTCGGAAACAGACACTGCTCATCCAATAACGCCAATATACCCAATGGCTGAAATATTCACCATTTGTAACTGTTTGCATAAAAACAGTTGATATAATCCATTAAGCTTCTTGAAGTACATTTTTTAGACTGACGTTCCAAGAGGTGGAACCTAGACTTGAGACTAGCTACCCTATAACCAAGTCTCACTCTAAAGATGAAAAATCTTGAAGTGGAACTATACAACAAAACAGTTACGAGGTTGTACCGTTATCACCTCAAGTATCATTATTAGGTTTTCCAAATTATTTTATCATTATTTGTAGATGAATAATTAATGTTTAATAATTTTATCATTATTTGTTGATGAATAATTAATGTTTGATGTTTAATAACGTTTAATGTTTATTATAATGTTTCATTATGTTTAATAATTTTTGTCATAATTTTTTCGTAATGTTCTCCCTCCCTTTTCTATTGCAAACAATTCTTATGATAACGATTGATAAAGCAGATTCACAAAAGTGACTGCCAATTATCAACAAATCGACGCGAACCTTCTCAATCAGATCGATGGTCGGTTGCAAATCCAAGCCGAAATCGATAAAATTCCAGTTGATTCCCTCACGTCGATACTCCTCTTGTTCTATCACAAACATCGTGCTATTGAACAATTGTTGCAACTTTTCGTTCGTGTAATTAATGCACAACTGCTCGAAACTATTCATTTCGAAGATTTCAAATCTGCAATCGAACATTTACGAAACCGCACCATATCGCAAATAAAATAAATATTCAACGAAATTTATCGAGAATATACAAATAAAACAATCAACAACCGACCCCGCAATGTCGAGAATGCCAATGAAGGCGCATCCAGATGCTGCACTACTACTCGCCGAAGTCCTTCCCAACGATCGGTTCAGCCTCGTCACTAACCACTTGAACATACGCTCGTAACACGCTTTCGCTATTGATTCAACTGCGTATTGCGCTTGATTTTCCGTCTGTGATTTGTGTACATAGTCACGGCCAACCTGCATTACTCAACTTTAATATCTCATCATCAATACTATTGGTACACCACTCGGCTTTTTTGGTGGGGGGGGGGAACCGAGTGGTGCACCATTATCATTAATGTTGTTGCGAGCTTGAGCCAGGTTACGATCTGGCTTGTATCTATTATGTGATTATCTATTATTATCTAATCATCGGATACCGTCATGCCTATTAACAATAACCGCATGTTTCATCACACAATCGCAAAGCATTATCTTATTGCTTCTTCATTCACTCACCTTCACACGAGGTTTTAAAAACGCCTTGATGAGATCACCAGTTGGAATGCCTAACAGATGTGAAAGCTTCTGAGCAACTGAAATTATCAAATTCAATCGAAGAACAAATTATAAATGAAAACATTTATAACAAACAAAAACAATCGAGAGATTATATACCAGTATCATCTTCAAGTATCGCCTGATCCGAGGTTCGTTCTTGAGAGAATGTCATATTACCAAACAGCAACACAGCACTCACCGAACGCATTATGGCTACAATTCCATTAATTATCAAATGCCAACACTTCAACGAATAAACTCTCAAATTTACCAATCAATGCCCTCATCAACCCATCCTTATTCCCCGTTCCCAACCCCAACCCAAAAGCAAACGCACCTTCGATCTCGCCCTCACTAAATCCCATAATTTTCATCGCGTTTATTGTCGTCACAAATTCAGCCGCATCATCAACATTCGCTATGCATATGTCACCATTCGACAGAAATCGATACCCATTCACATCTTCCAATAAATACTTTTCTGCAAGTCACAACAATACTATTACTACAAAACAATACCACCCAATAACATGATCAATATAAACTATATCAGTAATAGACACAAGTCAAATCACAGCCTGATAAAGAGTCGTCAAAGTGTCGACAGATAAGTATAATTTTTGCAAGCAGTTCTATAATTACAAGGTTCGATATTACGACATTGTCAAATCAGCATCAACAACAACAACATAACAAATTCAATAAACAAACAGCAAAGATAATAATACAAACAATATAACAGTTTGATGAGAAATAGTAAAACTCCTTTCATGCAACATAATTTGAACAATACAAATAAAACTGACTCCTACTGTCCGCATCCACTCCCTTCAGTAACTGATAAAAGAAATGGAACGATCGTTCATCGTTTGCCTGTCGCAACGTTCTCGACTTCTCCAGCAAGTAATGCTCTATGTTTGCACCCGATATATATCCTGATTGATCGAAATTTATTCGTATGAATTTACCCTCAAAATACAACTTTTTGCACATCAAACACGATCATTTCTATCACCTGATAATGTTGTTCATTATGTGGATGAATACATCATTTGTTATTTAAGTAAATGATACAATTTCAGTACATTGGTGAAGAGTTGTACAAGTGTCGACAGATAAGCATAATTTAAGCAATTAGTTCTTACCATTACAAGGTTCGATATTCTTATTTGATTTATTGGATATTTCCTTTATCAATTCTTATATTTCAAGAAAACAAAAGAAACGTTCAAACTCACGAAACGTGACGAATTATCATTTTTGACCGTTTTACTATTGCCGAACGCTTCCAAGATTGGATTCGCTTGCAGAAGTTGCTCTTCTATTTGACCCTATTATTATTATTATTATTTGACCCTTTAAGTCAAATCAATTCAAATACCTTTTGTAAGCGATTAATCTTGCTATAAATAAACAAGTAAAAAACATAAATAACTCAATACGGATGAATAATCACTAACAATCTCGGAGAGTTGATAGTTGGCTGCGGCGATTTTCTGTAAATCACTAATAATGATAATAATAACAGTAATATAATAATAATAATAATAATAATATTATTATTATTATTATTATATAATAATATAATTATAACGATAATAATGACAAAAATGCAACCTTGGATGGAGTCGCGCCCGATGCGTTTCTGCTGTGACGTGTTGCATGGGCAATATGCGCTAGATACTGTATAACCTTCTTCGTATTCTCTGTTTTGCCTGCACCCGATTCTCCTGTGCAAAGTATAGACTGGTCTTCACGTTCTGAAATATACATTACGATAGCATTCACTAATATTTTAAAATACCTGAAGCAGTCTTTATTTATTTATATAATCCAACAACTCATCACGAGTTCATGCCTCTTTTATTACCAATATCACCGTCTTTATCACGCTCATACTCATCTCGATCACGATAAAAGTGATCGAAACCAGGCTTCAATACTACTTGCAAAGTGAACTATTGCGTCTGTGACTGCGAAAGTCTAAATGATTAAATGGTGATAAAGAATCTTTAGAAAGGATAACTGAAACTAACGATACAACATATTGCGATAAGCGTTATCAGTAACAGCAAAAATATGCGGTGGAAGTTCGTGTCTTTTATGACCGCGATAACGTTCGATTATAGATTCTGAATAGATCATCGGCATTCGTTTGTACGGATTCAACACGACACAGAATAAACCCGAGTAGGTCTGAAATTGCACATTCCCATAATGATCATAAGCACCGCTAATGTGCAAATTTCAGTCAAAAATATGAAATTAGTTCACCTCTCCCTGCCCCCTCAAAATTTCTGAAGATATTCTTGGTGACAATGACTGCAACACCGAAGACAACCACCGGAGAGAACAATCTGCTCACTCCAAAAAAGCAGAGTTCAATTTCAGCTCACCTACCTTATCATACGGCTTTGGAATATTACCGTAAAAGTGAAAACTGTAATTAAAACTAACGTAGATAAGTGATGAATAGTAACGCTGCCGCAGATTGTGCAGAACAGATGCCTCGTTCAAGCACGACAACGAAGACATATCCTCCACTTTATCGAATTTCGGTGGATTAGCATTTTGGACGTCCTCACGGCCGATTTGCAACTCTTTACCCGTTTCGATCACTTTCACACGAACACAATCGCTTGACAATTCCTCAATTTTTTATGTTTCTATTAATATTATAATTGTTTCTGATATGATCAGTATTTTTTACAAGCGACTGTTTTTTGCCTATTCACCAGATCAGCTACGAAAAGTCCATATTCTCAGCTCTTCAAGTTAATTAATAACTGTTGCATATGAACATAATGACAGTTGATCTCTATATAGTCAAATGTTGTGTATGAACACTTAATGGTAATTGATCTATGTACAGTCAAATGTCCAGTGAGCAGTAACGTATATAAACCCTGTTCATTGTTGCAAGATCAGTTAATAGTTTGTTCTTGTTGGGTTCTTGTGTTGCAGTTGTTTTCCTGTGTATCAAGTCCACGTCCATTGTTCTGTTGCATCCCTTAACCCAATATTGTTGTTTGTAATAAATACCTTTGTTAACGTAGTTGTGTCGCATCACAAGGACATAACAATAACCAAATGACGTTGTTAATTTCAAAAATTAATTGAGAACAAGAATAATACCTCAATGATTGAACCCAGCACAAAGCCATCCTTTTGATCCGGTACCCAAACGTAACGTTTTTCAGCCCATTCTGCCTGCAGATTCGGATCTGTTAGGCCAATTTGATTGACCGTTAAATATTCTAAGTCACTGTTCGGTGTTGGATCGGATGTTGAATTTGATCGTGATTGTGTGCGCGGTTGTGATAATATTGTTTGCATTATCTCTTATCCTGATCTGAAATCGTCATTTTATTAGTGATTTTATGCATTCAACACAATACTGTTCATACGACGAACACAAACTCATCTAACGAAAACAATTCCCTTCCTTCCTTCAGTGGTGACAATTTCCACTGATTCCTTGGTGAACTCCTTCGGATGCACAAGGCTTGATCCTTAGCTCTCTAATATATTTCTATAGAGAACCCTATCCGATTTGTCACATAATGTGTGCTGATTCCTCTAGCTCTCCAAACAACAACACTCACATACCTCACTGAGGACCGACCAAGACCAATGTACAACTCAATTACGTTTCAAACCAACGCGACTAAACGGGCAAAACAATAGCAAATAATTTCCTGTTCCGAATTTATATTCCATTCAGCATTTCATACCATACATTTTCAAATTTATCTCATCACAGAATTACATATTTAAGACGTTTGTAACCATATGTAAATTTGTGATGAGATCAATGCTTGAAAAATGAAGTGGATATAAATTTGGAAGAGTAACTCATTATTAAAATACACTCGGTTAATAATCAATCTTATCACAAAGATCAATCGCAAATGATAATATTCACAAGGTATGAAAATCAACAGAGAGCAAAAATTAATCGGATCAAAGTGGAGGGAAGTATCTGCTTACTGACTCGGTAACGCCCATTGGCCATTTGAGACATCACTGCAGTTCCCAGTACTTCTGCTGTTCAGTGACTACAGGCGTGCACTTAGACACGCCCTCTGCTCTTATTGTTAGACAGGTCGAAGCCGGTGCTTGAGCCTGATCGCTTGGGTGGTACTTGTGCTGTTTAGTCCCTCCACCCGTACGCAAGATCACGCGCGCGTGCGCGTAGCCACGCCTACTGGATAAACCTAAGCCTAAGCCTGATCCCGAAGTCAGCGTAACAGAATGGGTGTGGCCTAAAGCGCGTATGACAACGTACGGCGGTGTTGTTGAAAGCGCAAATGGTGTCTGCGTGCGGGTGGAGGGACTAAACAGCACAAGTGCCGCTTGGGTAAGTAAAAAGCGTTACTTGATGAATTAGCTGCGAATTGTATTGTATGGTATTGAGATTTGAGTAGGGTAATGTTCAATGTGATGAACAAGTGGTCGGAAAGAAAAGACAATACGCAGAGAAGCGTAAGCCTCATTACTGGGCTAAGTAATGACCTGAGTTTAAGCGAACTCCAATATTCGTGGAATAAATTTTCAAAATCAATTGAGTCACTCGTGCAGGTCAGCGATCACGCTTCAAGATGCTTGAGGGTGACGAATTGTCGAAGCCCATGCATTAAGCTCATCGCTGAGCTAAGCCCAATCCCAATGCGTTAGCCTCATCACTGGGCTAAGCAATGACCTAAGCCTAATTGTAAGCTTCTTGCTAATTTAAGAAATTGAAAATGATATTTCAATTATTAGAATGAATTAATAACAATATTATTAGTTTGATTGACAGGAGATTGTTTAGGCAACAAGCCATTGAGTATCATATGGGAATCTATCCCTCAGAGAATCAGTGAGAAAATGATCATAGGGATAGTTTGATAAGATAAAAGTGATTGACATTACGAGCTTCAACGATTTAAAATTAATAAGGCAGTGCAGCTGATGATTAGAAATAATTCATAGTCAGTGTAAAAGGAAAGTTCTATCATTGATAAGTTTCTTCATGTGGAGTTGGACTGACATCATGCAGTCGAATGATGTATTTATGATAACTTCTTATTTCTCATTGATTTACTGTTAGCACTATCATTTCGTTCGTGATGCTTCTTATTGTAAGCGGTTTAATTAGCCAAGTTTGAGGTTATTTTGCGAATAAAGATTGAATGGACAATGCACATTCTTTAGACGGTGTTCATAAATATTTATCAAAATCAGCTGATTGTAAGTCACTCGTTCAGTATGACGAGTAACACGTAACGTAACGGGCGTGGTCCAAAGCGCACATGGCAATGCGCTTTCTGCTTGTGTACGGGTATAACCACCGAACAGCAGAAGTGGCCAATTTTTAAGTTTGCTCAGAAATTTGAATTTTAAATTTAAGCCGAATACGATCAAAAAATGAATTTTCATCATGAAACTATCGTTGGGGAGCTCTAACGAGTTTTGAATTATCAGAATGAGTGAGCGGGTGATTTATTAATTATGGAAGGACAAAAGCGATAGATCACTGCAATAGTTTCGAAAAGCTGTTTCCGTCGAACGCCACAGATTCGGCTTATGAACAGGGCAGTCTCGTTGGATTCTCTGGGTTGTTAGACAAATGACTCGGGAGGATTACTTTATCGCTTGATAGGATTGGGTAATATATGGAGTGGAAACTGTTTGTACTGTTTCAGTTCTATTTTAAGTAATTTGCACATCTGAACCATGCGTAAACTGTCGAACTTCTGCTACACGGGTATTTCGAGGTGTAACATTGCGCATTCAGACTAGTAATGGCAATCGACGGAATTCGACTGGTCAGACCGAATGCAGTTCGGTTGGATTCCGAGCGAAAAATTTGAATGCTGATTTGGATTCCGTAATATTAAAGAATCGGTTTGAATAATGTTCCGTCACTACCACCGCAATAATTCGTACCCTATTCAAGTGGACGAAGAATGTTTTCAGATTTTACAGAATCAAACGTTTTAAATCGTTTCCAACTGCGATGATGGCAAAAAGACTGTCGTCTGGATTAAGCAAAGTGACAGGTCGATTGATATGGATCGATTGTGAGATGACTGGTCTGGATGTGAATGTGAATAGAATCGTCGAAATTGCTTGCATTGTCACTGAAGCTGATCTCAGTGTTCGTTCATTTGATCATTCATTACCGATAATATTTACACCACGTGAATATCTCACAAACAATTCTGCTGATACTATCAACAAAAGCGTTCCTGGCTTCACACTCAGCTCTGCCTGAACAAACCACAATTGAGGCCCGAATCGATGTATTGCACGCCTCATCCATCCTAGTCTCAAATATCACCATGCCTTAATCAAATCCCAAAATCGGATCTAAACAACCTCCACGTTTTGCAAGTGATACCGTCCAGCGAATCTTAAAAATAACTTCCCAAACGTCTATGGACACGGAATCGTGGGTATGGAATCCCTCTAAGATTTGATCCCAATTTGGAACGATTGTTCAATCAATGAAAAGACCAAAGTAACAATCAAAACCTATGGGATCGTGGTGAATAATGGGCTTACGGTTGGCTAAGATGTAGTGATAATAAAATAAATATGTTAAAGATTGTCTCCGAAGGACCAGATCTCGTAATAAATCAGCCGGAAGATGTTTTATCGAATATGAGCGATTGGTGTAAAACAACTTTTAAAATGAATGGTTTAACGGAGAGGATTCGAACAAGTAACATAAACACTGAAAATGCTGAATCACAGGTTCAATTTCCAGCGATAATAATCTTTTGCACCAATCTCTGAACAACTGGAGTGACTTTTTATTTCACTTTCCCAATAGAAACTATACCAGAACTAATAATAATCATCATCCATCAATTAAGATGAAGATTCTATGCTTGCAATATTTTAACAATATTAAATTTGAACTAACTCTTCAGTATAAATTGAATAATAGTAACAACAACACCAGAAATAATTCTAGTGACAAAACAATATTAACATCAGGTTCAACAATACAATCTAATATGCATATAACATCGATTCAATAATGACTATTCCCTTGGACAGGTATTAGCCTTTCTGAAAAGGCACACTGAAGCTGGTCAAAGTGTTTTGGCTGGTAACTCAGTTTATATGGATCGTATTTTCATCAATAAATATATGCCGAATTTGGGTGCTCACCTCCACTATCGTACTGTTGACGTTTCAACAGTTAAAGAGGTCAGTGCAACGATTCACTTCTGTCCAGAAGCAGAATATTCCTTAATAATAACTATTGTATAAGGCGAATCCGGTTGTTCACTGCTGGTTGTCGTGTAACTATTTCAGAAAATAACTCCTTCGAGAATATCGAGTTGAAAGTAAATTTGAAAGTCGCACGAAACATTCAAATATATTCCAAAAGGATAATGATACCATTTGAAGTTTTTCAAATATGGCTTTTCTCATATGAATTTAATCGATAACACTTTCTATTCATCAACGAATCAACGCATCATTTAATATAATCAGGCCTATGAATGTTTTAAACAGATCATAGTGTATGTCATAAGAACAAGCTGAAGGTCGATGAAGATAACAATAGAATTAATTGTATTCGTCGTTAAAATGTGGACGTATAACACTAAAACAATGACAGTAATAAAATTACAAAGAATCCTAATGTTCATTTAACTTCAACAAAGCGAAAACTTTTTTCTTCCGACCCAGCAAATATCGTTCTAACAATAAACAGACACGGCAATTAAATTTTCCAATGAAAAATTTCATTTTTCAACAGAATCTTGAAAAGTTTTCCCGAAAGAAGCAAGTTTTCGGCCAACGAATTGCCTTTTCAAAAGATAAATGCTGAGCAATTTCACGACTGACTCTAAAATTCAATTTTCAGTTGGTAAAGCGTTGGAATCCATTAGCTTATACGTTGATACCTCGTAAGAAGAATGCGCACAGAGCACTGGACGATATCAAGGAAAGTATTGAAGAACTGAAGTGGTATAAGGCGAATATTTTTAAATGTGATAACTTCGTTACATAATTACTCATTTTGAAAGTTCGATTCGATTTTTCACCATTGTATATAGTTTAGTTTTAATAAGAAATTAATGATCTGCTCACTAAATACATTGAAAATATATTCAATGAAAGAGCCTTCTAAAAGCGTACGGTAACATTCTCAAAAAAATTTTTAAGATTATGATATAAATGTTTTTTGATTAAGTCATACGCCGTATTGTTCGACTGCCTACGATATCCAAAAAACCGGAAAGGTTGCATTACAGCAATACCTATAAATGAAATCATGCCCAATGACTTCGACAATATAACATAGAGATTACGATCAGTAATCAGAGGGGGTGTGGAGTGAAGTAGAGAAGAGGACGGGGGCATAGTCTTCTTCAGACGAAAGTGATAACGCAGATTCAATTATCAGTTGATGACACACTTCAGCAATCAAAGAACCTCAGCCTGACTATTTCGTATCTCATCCAAACTCCACCGTAATGTTTTCGGTAAATACACAACGATTTTCTTGTCGGTCGTTTCAAGTTTTACTTTCTTATTCGATATCTCCTCACTGGTCTCGTTTTCTTTCGCACCGTCACCCAGTTTCACTTCGTCACCAAACAGCGCAAAACGTTCGATGATCTTCGGAACGCTCAGAAATGCAAATTGCACCGATCGACATTTCAAGTCATTCTCATAGAACGATGCGTCTGGTGTTACGGCCATCGCATCCGCCTTACAACGTTTCCATCCATCGCGCATTATGTCCATACGACCTGATTGCGAGCCTCCATAACGTACTCGAATCATACTTGAGTCCTTTAGGTATCATTCTGTTGTTATCATTACATTTTTACTACTGTTGTTGTTATTATATTGTTGCCTCAATTAATGTTGATGATGCATGAACACTATTATCTTTGTATTCACATTGATTATTGTACACGATAAACGAGGGTGAATGCTGCCCGAAACGAAATATTGTTCGAATAAATAAGCTGACCTGTTGCTGTTCGTGATCGATATATAGATCCTTAGCATTCACCCGCAGTTCATGTGTTTTGCCGCAGTTCTCGTTTGTTACTGACGAATAATCTTTTTTACTTTTATTCTCACTTTCATCCTGCAAGTAAACAAACCCTCGCTCTAGCAATAAACATTATGTCATTCTTTGACTTTTTCCACCGTCAAAAAGCACCACAGCAAATTTCACTTCTCCAGTAGTCTCACTTTATTCTCTCTGAACAAATTTTCTCATCAATAAACCGTCAATGCCAGTTAATGAATTCATTGTAACCTATTCATACCGTTTTTACTTCATAACAATTACTCATCTGCATAACATTGAAAATAATAATCTGTATGATTTAATTTGAAGTTTGCAGAACATTCATTTGCGGAATATGTAAATGCAAAATTCTGCGATTAATAAATACGATAAATATCAACCCCATGTTCGAACACTCTCAAACATAACAAAATTCAGCACCCTAGATCACATTGAATTCGTGTATCTCTTCAGATTTATAAAACATGCTTAGATTATATTCTAACGATATGAATCGCCACTTCAAACATTTCTTACCTTTATCGTTTATAAAAAAAGGTTACCAAAATATAGTACGTTTTAATAGGATGGCTAATTTCAAAAGATGAGGATCGAACCTTATATTTAGGCGTACCAATCAGGTAATGCCACCATCTCTTTTCTGTTTTTGGTGTTTGATTAAGTGATGCCCCTCGACATTTATTGCATCCTTCGCAATATTCCTCATAATTTATCTGCAGTTCCATTGGTTCTGGATAACGCTGCAATCGTGTTTTGTTTAAATTAGTCATTGGTGGTTACACCTGAGGAAGATAATAAAAAATCACGGACAATTTACCTTAACCATCTCCCAAAAATACGCGAATCTCCTCCTTAACGCACCCCAATACCACAGTTTTCTCTTCCTCATCTCTGCATGTAAAAACCAGCCAGCATTCACATCTGATAGACCGTATATGTCTTTTTGGTGATAATCGCTGTCATTGAAACCATCCTGTAATATCTCTCTGATAAAGATTACAACAAAAACAAAAATATTTCAACAATGCTTCCTTGGATTTTGTTCATATGAGACTGCAGTGAGGACAACATTCGAATATTACTCTGTCAAAAGCGTCACTTTTGAAAGCCCCTGCTGAGGCGGACTCGTCATGTGATGAATCAAAGTTTAGTCCCTGATTGGGTTGATAAAGGCTCGCCAACATGCAAATTCAATCTATCGCTTGGTCTCCACTCAAAATTCAAGCACTTTGGTGTTCAGCGAACACTGCACGAGTCATTCATTTCGCCAGACTCATGTGATGAACTTGTATTCGAGAAATACTCTGTGCAAGAATAAGCACTAAAACAGTTACCAAACTGCAGCGAGCGACATACACTTCACGTTTGTTCCCTTCAATTAATGCCATCGCGCTCTCACAATACCTTCGCACATCGTCACGTTCGCCTGCAGACAACAATTACAATTTGAGTAATGAGGCAGCACGAACCTTACATAGGTGAATGTGTAAAACATACAACAGTGATGTGCTATTCAAATTGTTATCACGTTGTATCCGTGACCGCAAATTTGCTAAAAAACGTTTTGCCTAAGGACAATTTCTCTAAAGACGCATTGCCTAACGGACGGTTTTTAACGAATATTTTGCCTAATAAGCAAACTGTCCTTAGGCAAAACGTCTTCAGGTAAAATTTCCGGGTACCGTTGTTTGAACGGATCGCAAATATAAACACTCTTGAATGATAATGTAGCACAAAGCCTAACAATAATCCAGAATTAACCTCTTATTTACTCTGCACACTTCGTCTGTTTGTCTACGACCCATACTTATTAGCACGAGAACTACTCGTACTAATGACAATAATAAGTCTATTCTTTCATTTCAAAAAAAAATTTTTGAGATCACAAAATTCGAACCGGACGTTGGCCGCCTTCTGTTCTCTCATTTCATATCAAGATTGGTTCAAAACGCAAACTATCGTATCACACGTTCAGTGCACAAACTCACACCTCAGCGTTGATCATTCCGACCTGCTCAACCAACAAAACCTTTGCTACAATTCCACAAGTAAAACTCTATGAGCAATCGCAAATGGACATGAATTAATTCAATTGCTCAAAAGATACGATTCAATTGTTAAATCAAAACTTACAAAAAACCTGCGCTACAATTCCGCTCAAGAAGCGATTCTCATTACCACCCGGAAATATACCGACCGGTAATACCGCGTCCTTACGATTACGATATATCCCAGTCAACACCCTACTCACTGTACCGTCTCCTCCGACAATGTACAACGCGTCAGCTTCAGCAGAGTCTAGTGCGCCTGCGACTGCTTCAGTTTGGTCTTCGTCTTCGGCCTTTAATCGATAGAATAACAACTCTATCGTATAGGGGAATAAATTGAAATGTTCTCTAATTAACAGAACGTTCTGAAGCAAAATATTCTAATGAATAAATTAATAAAATGTTCTCTGATTCACACATAAACCTTCTTATCTGTATTATATTAAAATCATTTTATCATATTAAAATCTATCCTAAACCTTGCCTTATGTATCATATTTCACACAGTGAGAACTACATTTATATTTCAATTTTTTAATCCACCTTTCCTATTTGTTATTTTTACTTTTTCCAATCCAGCATGATGTCAGAGCCTCCGCTGTGCCTTTTATGTTGTATTATTGTTTGTATATATTATACGTAGCAATAAACCCTTCTATCTATTTATTAACAATTGTTTTCGCAACCTAAGAGTAGCACACCTCAAATGCTGATAAAGCAATGTGGTTTTTGATATAAAACTGACCCTAATCAGAGTCACTTCGAGACCAGCCAAGTTGAGTAGAGGTAAAGCGTTTGTTTTGAAGTTATCATACACATATCGATCATTCGCACTGGCATTGATCAGCACCGACACCCTTCGCGGGCGATCATCAGGCGATACGGTTTGCAGACCGTATTTGGATGCTTCTCGACAGTACGCGGCTCGAATGCATGCATCCCTGTCACATGATAATCTCTTTATATAATATGATACGTTGCGGGCAATGGCCAGTTTCGGGAACCCTATCCTCGTGCCCAGTATTCTTCAACGCATCGACTGTATTTTCGATGTTTCCCACAGCGCCCGTCCCCTAGTTGCTCCTTATCGCCCAACATTATATTCATGACAAGTTCATTCATACCAGTTGTTGTGATATGATCTATATGATCAAGTATCAATCGGTGATATGAATATTGATCTAAATGCTTGATCGGTATATAAACAACAACACTGTATATAGGCAGAGCGTTTTGTATTAGAAATCATTCCGTATTATCATGGTATCGCGGTTCGTCTGCTAATTGGTTTTAATGAAAGACTAATTCAATTGTGGACCCTACAAGAGCAGTTTAATGCACATGGTTATAACCAATTCGCTGAACATCCAAAATAAACCGCAATAGGACTGCTACAAATTCACCAGTTTTCAGATGAGAACAATATATTCCAAGTGATATGTAACGTACTCAAAAGTATCAAGGGTGAATTGTTTCTTTGCACAATCGTGCCTACATTCCAGGGCCTTGAACAAGGGTCACTGCTCAATCTAATTCTAGGACACTTCAGAAGACAGTCACCTCATAATTGAGCACCACTGCTATACGCTGGGCTAAAGTCATAGGTTCAACAAAGCAAATGCAACGAATACCTTCTGTTTCTTTCCAAGTATCTACCAAGGAATATCAGCGTCACACCAGCGGCTATAGCCTTCTTTTTGTGATCGTAAATTGTTTTGCCAAATTTCGAAATTTTATCAACGATCATATTTACATGCTAAATATAACAACAATATATGTATATATTTTCTCAATCAGCCTTAAACTTTACGATTCCGAATATACGACAATAAAATGAATCAAATCTGCGTACGAACAAAGGTAAAGTTATTAGGAAATCGCCCAAGTAGCCAGCATCAACCTAACGCAATTCACTCTTCTATCATCCAAAGCTTAAGCCTAAACCTAACAGTGAACCTCAACAAGACTAATCTTGAAACTCAGTCTAACCCAAATGGACGAGGCTAAAGACAAACCAAAAAAGCAAAAAACATTGCTAAAATTGAGACTGTAATTACCAGTAATAACCATTGTTGGCTTTGCAATAGATATGGCAGTAATACTCAAGAAATTATATTTAACGGTATATTCAAATAAATCCGTACTGCTTCATATAGTCATCGAATAGATCCTTAGATACAATTATAAAATCAAACCAATTTTATTCTTGCACATCAAAAAATCAACAAACAAAACTGATCAGATAACCATCATCAAATTACAATTACAACCTCAATAACAACAATCTGCACACGTTCTATTCAATAACATATACATATTTTAACACAAACAAACTGATATTCAATTACTGCAGCAATAACACCAATTAATTCATCACATCCGAACGTACATTATTACAAGAAGAGCAAATTGTTACAACGGTCACTATCACTCGTATTATCATTACTGTTACACCAACTAACGAATTCGAGAGATTCAAACATCCATAAGACTGAAAACACGTACATAGCGATAACCAAACACGATAAAAGCAAATCATCATTCATATCCGTTATGAAAAGATCAGTGATACCCTTTGACTCAATTCCACTCGCTTGGCTTGAATCAGGTTCGGAACTAAACTGGTCATGAAGCTTTTTGTTCTCTGGGAATGAACATAATCTACCCAGAGGTAATATCGAATTGGACTGAAGAGCTTTTCGTTGCCATAAAGTTGAACAAAAGTACTTCTACAACGCAATCAGAACCTAATTTAACAAATAAACAAAAACAGTAACCGTATGCTGATCAGTGAGCAAATGCATCACTATCGTTAACTGCTCTGATGATAAGATCGGATGAGATTAATGACTTATTTGACATTAATTTTGCTGAAGCACAGGAAAAAGTTCATAGAATGATCTCGGAAATGGGATATTGCAAGAGTGTGAAATGAACGGCAGGCCCTGAGTTCAGAGGCCTACTTCAAGCAGACGCAGACAGTATGCGATCAACACCATTTGAGAGTAAGTATAGAACTTCATTAAGTAGGAGCAAAACAAGTTAACATCCTTTAACATCAACAATAGAATTAACATCCTCAACTGAATCCATTTTAAAAATCTATCTATCTATTTTCATTATATTAATTGAGAGTATCTGAATGAATAAGATGTTAAACTGAAAAAGACTCCTTCATAGGATGAAACCGATTGCTAAGACAATAACGATTCAACGAAACCAATAAAAGAACACCAAGATATACGTCATCACAATATTACCACATTCAAAGACACTAAACTTTGACAGTACCGGTTTCAGATTTCAAATTTCTGAACGAACTAGGAGCCATAGACATGCAAAATATACTGAATTCGAATCTAAGCCCAAGCTTAAAATCAGTGGATTCCAATGAGACATCTAAAACTCTTCCACTGACACATTCAATTTCAATGGTGAATAATAAAAATCAAGTGTTCCTAAAACATTCATCCTATTGATAATTTCTAAAAACTCCACTGTTCAACCGCACTTTCACGCTTCTGCCCATTTTGCCACTGCTTAAGACTATCTATGAGAAATGTTAGAAGTGAACACACCACGGAAATGGGATATTGCAAAACGATGCGTGACAAAGTAAAGTAATTTTCAGTTTCACATGAACCCGTCATGTATTCATCGTATATTCAAATGAGCATATAAAAGTTTCGCGACAAATAATTACAATCAAATGCTTTCAGTTGCTAAAGATCGTGCACGGCAATAACAACGCTGACATATTTTTGAGAACTACAATAACAATAAGCTAACACCACAATTCACTTCAAAAAATAACAAAAATTTCAATAATAATATTGATAATAAGCAGTAACTGTAATAGCAGTAATAGTAATAATAACATTCACAATAACACATCGACGATACTAATAAAAAAATAATAATCTGACAAGTCTTAACCGATATGCACAATAAGAAACACCTTCATACTCACCAATATTAAGTCAAATCCTAATCATGTTTCACTTTATTCAACATTAACCTCATGCACGCGCTCGAATCTTCTTTTGAGTCATGACCACTCACTGAAAATTTAAAACATTCATTTCAAATATTTTAATTCTGATACTACAACAATTAATGTGTCTAATGATAACACCTACAATGAATTCATATCGCTCAAGCCAGGCGATACGTCTTTGCTCGAATCAACCGACTGTCAGATAAAATACTTCAGTAGAACCGAATGAAATTACTCACGTTACCAAATTTTTGACAAAACACTTCCAGCAACAATCGAACACCATAATAATTAAAATAATGAAGACAGAAATAATAAACGACTAACCATCTTCCTGAATAATCAACTGCAACACTTCAGCAGCTATCGTTTTCAACGCCCTTTTGAAAGGTAATCCCAATCGATGCGGGTATACAATCGATGTGTCCACAACATTATTGTGCACTATTCGCATTGCTTTCAGATCACTCTCAAGACTATGCCCGATCAGTATACTTTCACTGTTTACCAATTCGAATAATCTATCTTGTGCCTTAAATCAGGACATATTAACAACAACAATAAAACAACAGCAACATTAACAAACCTTCTGCAAATCGCACTCAGCATCCTGAATCTGGTCCTCGGTCAACCCACTGAATCGCGTATTGCAGTCCACAATCTTGTGCTTCTGGCGTACTAAAACGTCCAATACCAACTCATCTTTCATATCCACCACCGAGATTCGTGCCAATGACAGACCATATGGCGTATACACCATCTCACAATCCAGTGCGAACACCTTCGAACTTCGTTTGTCGTCTTTACCACTCGATGGCGGGGTCTGAATGAATGAGCATTACCTTCAATTGCTTCTTGATTGGTACTCTGGCGGGTTTGCCCTCTTGTAAATATCGATAGTATAATAGTATAATAGTACAACATAATAATAACATAATCTTCGGACGAAATGAGTGATTTTTCAATCAACTAACTAAAAAAGTAGCATAACAATAACACGAGAGGGGTGGTAGTGTACGTTAATTTCCCCGGAATGTATGATTAGCCACTAAGTATTATACAAGCAAATACATTGGTTATTACTGAATTCATACAAATTATTGTTAAAGTAATGATCATTTTCAGACAATGAAATAAACGAAATTCACGAGTAAACTCCTTGAAAACCTCCATTTACCTAGACCATATAAATAACTAGATAATCATTCACTTGAATACGCACTCACTCACCTCACGAAACGTTGACAGATCCGACTTGAGTGCCGTATCAGTGACATGGTAATCAGCTATACAACAGCCTTTCACGGTCAGATCCGACGAACAACACGCATACCGTGACTCCCATGTACCTTTCACTGCAATTCTATTTCGCGTAAAAATCTCTTCTTCATAAAAACATTTCCACGGTTTTGGTCATACAAAATAAATTTTTGCTAAACATTTCAGAAACGTTTCAAAAGTCGTTTCAGTTTCACCTTTTGTTTTGAAAGCACGTGCCCAATGATGCACACATTGCTCCTTGACTACGTACTCTCCTTTTGGCGTTAATCGAAATTCGGCACCACATCGACAGCAAACACGTTTCAAATCTTAAATTTTTTTAGAGGTTTATTTTATTTTATTTTCTTCACTCAGCTGTTATTGTACGTTTCGTACATAAGTCTCTTCAAGATCACTCCAGTTATCACTATTATCACAGTTCACTGCTCTTCTCACCCAATTAATTAATTAATTAATATTTTTAGAGGTTGTCTATTGCAATAAGTGAGATCGGTGTACGTTATAACACAGTAATATTTTTGACGACATTTAATTGCGCGAGTTGAACACAAAACGAAACGTTAAACCAAAAAAAAAAAGAAAGAATACAATTAAACGAACCATTCTCATCTGCAAATAACTTCTTCTTATTGTCACGTTCACTCGTCACAATCTTCACCTGCGTTCTCGCCTCATCCTCCCATACCGGATAACCGTTCAACTCTAATTGCTCCTTCGTCAACACATATTTCGTCTTCAATGCTGCATAAAATTCACTGCAATACACAACAACACCTATACATAGTGCTTTTCATAATGTCATCACTGCGATTCGATCATAAATGTTGCCACAAAAAGCACTTTTGGGTGATGAAATTAATACGCTCAACAAAAAAAACATTCTCCACATAATTCTATTTCAATAACTCATTTCGTGAAAAGAGCATCATCATAACTACCTATGAAAACCCAACTGAACGTCCTCAAATGGTCAACATAATGTTCACGAACGCAATTGCATTCACCATAGCCAAAGAATAGTACCGAGAAAAGAAGAAATTAAATTTCAACGATAATAGAGTAATCAGTCAAACACAAACGTAAGCGTCTCATAAATGCAGCTAATCGTATAAAATATTCTTAAACAACCAATATATCTTGGCGTTATATGCTCGATTTTTACTTCTGAAATGCTTGGTGCTAAACACCCGGAAAGGTGTTAAACTGCGAAAGCTAAACCTTGAAGAGGCTATCAACTCACGTCTCTGAAAGAATCTTCGATCCGGATGGCATGCATCGCCTCGCACCAATCGTGATCGTATCACCATGTCGTCCATGCAACATCGCTTCATGCGATACCGACTTCACACCACTACCTGAACCAATTAATCATTTCCGAACACACCAGCTGCCGTCTCAATATCACACGAACAATTGCGAGAACATGTTCACTGAATATGCCAGCTCATTGATAAATAACCGAATATAAATACACAAATGAAATTAAACACGTGCGAGAAAATTAAATCAAACTCAAATCTCAAAATGAGTACAACCTACTTGTTGGTGCCGAATTCGAGCAGCTCGGTATCATTTCGCGTAATCGCTTCAGAACATGTACCGCTGCAGCTGCATAACCGCCTTTCGTGATTGCACGATCTTTCAACGACTTCTCCTCTTGTTGAGCCTTAATTCCATGTGAATTCCATCATTATCAGACGTCAACATCAATAATATGAAGAAAAAAACATTAATAATAATATGATAACATCAATAATATGATTTCTCAACAACCGTTATATGATAACAACAAACACCAATAACGATTTTAACACAAACCATTCGTATTGCATCATCTTGAGACGCACAAAATTTGGTACACTCAGTGTGGAATAAAGTTAAGTATTTTGTTCGGATTGCATACGGCACTTTCGAAGGTGCGTATGGATCCAGTGGCATCAGTTTGAGTGTGGCTGCTGATTTTTTGATCTGAAATCATTTTAAAACATTAGCAATATGAACAGACTAGCACATAGACTAGTAACCATAACATTCCGACACCTTCGAAATGGCCGTTTTCTAAAGATTTCAAGCACTCCATTTCCTTTCGATTCCTCTACTTAAATCAAAATATTTCTGCGACATTTTGGAACAATGCAAAAAATATGACTAATAATGACAAATTAATCTTTTCAGCAAATTGATAATAATTCGATTTGCGAACGTCAAAACTCAGAAGTATTTATGTTAACCGTTTTCAGAACAACGTTAACATGAAATCAACCATAACTAACATTAATAGTATGTGCAACTCGTT
Organism: Anisakis pegreffii; assembly: GCA_035041965.1. Lineage (NCBI taxonomy): Eukaryota > Metazoa > Nematoda > Chromadorea > Rhabditida > Anisakidae > Anisakis > Anisakis pegreffii. The sequence continues at coordinate 9,913 of JAPYMA010001186.1, read as the reverse complement.
TTTCACCCTTCTCAACAGTGGCCGCACTTGAACCCGCTCTGTAGTCGTATATGTCTTCTTTCGTTTCCTCACTTCCTTTCGTCTCTTTTGATGATTTTTCTAATCTACAATATTATAGATTATGTTGACAAATCATCATACTGGATCTGAGTTAGCCTAAGCTTATTGTTAGACTTTTTGTTGATCCTTCTCTTATATCTGAACTCAATCTTCGAGTACTCATTCATTCAGCGATGTCCAATTTCAAGATCGAAACTTTTCACAAAGTCATAAATTACACACGCTTTCAAAACATTAATTCTAAGTAAACGTTTTTCACAACACCATTTTGATTATCTGTCTTTTAAATGACAATTTGAGATGTCATCTGTCAATTTTCATAACATTGGTACCGTTAATCGACGTCCACACGTATAATAACAAAAAAGTTTCTCTCTCATTCATATTCGGAACTAATCCTCTCAAAAGATGACCGAAAACGCATGCTGAAATTTGTCACGTATTGATTACTTCTTCATTATCGCTTCCTTTTCCTTTTGTAATCGTTCATATCGATCGTTGAGTTGTTGCGACACGTTTCGTACTTTAGTCTTTGGGGCGCTTATTCGCATCTCAGAAGTTGCCTTCAAAAACATCCAGTTCACTTTAAATCTCTTTGCTTAATCATTCATTTCTTAAGATAATGGCAATCTCCGACACACGAAAATAATCAAGAGGTTGCTGATTGGGACACAACTGATCAACGTTAAAATTAAGCATATCCTAATCAAAACAAACGAATAATAAGGGAAACCAAGCAGCTAAAGGTTTTCATTACAAAAGAGAGAACTTAAGAGTAGAATAAGACGCTCAGTTGGAGTGATTTTCACTCACAATCGCTAAAATATTGTGACAAATAAGAAATGAACCTGTCGAATGGAACTCTCAACGATGCGTCTCTTCGCAGTATCACTCACTCGTTGTTCAGTTGAAGTCGATATGCTATCTGTGGACACTCTTCTGCTTTCCCCTTGCGCAGTTCGCATCAGTTTTTTGGGTGGCGGCACGAACATTATCTGAAAAACATTAATTGAGCGGAAAAAGATGTCCGACATGTTCAATTTGAGAAAAATTCAATCGGTTTTGATAGATCCTCAATCGCGAGTTCGATTCCCGTTCACGAAGGAAAGTTTTGCTCAAAACCGAGTGGTGTACCAATATCGTTAATGTTGTGAGCCCGAGCCAGGCTATGATCTGGCTTGTATCTATTATCTAATTATCAGTCGATTTTGGTAAATTTCTCGATGAATCTATTATCTAATTGGTAAAATTCACTAGAGAAACCAAAATGTTCAAATTTCTTCTATGTATTTGTATTCACACGTGACCACTATCAAATGAAACGGTAACAAACAAATACACAAAACAAACCTCGTCATCACTTTCATTCCCATCAAACAAATCGTCAATTGACAAATTTTCAGTTGACTTCAACTTCGAAAAAGACGGTTTTTTTGATGACGTTCCTAACGAAGAATCGGGGCATACCACTTTACGCTGCTTCAACGACCGCTTTTCATCGAGTCTCATCTTTTTCCTCGCTTCCTTCTCCTTTGCCCTTTCCCTATCTTTACTTCTCCCATTTTCCAGCTTTTCCCTATCCTCATTTATATCTTTGGTCCTTTCATTTTCTTGTCGCTTCTCTTTGGCATTCGCTTTTTCAGCTTTTAACACTGCCAACGGGGTTGGCGTATAACCACCGGAATACGATTTCGATTTTGAGACGGACGATCTGTGATTTTGATGCTGAACGTGTTGGGATGACGACGACGGTGCTGCATGATGCTCATCCTAAATTGACACTAGCAACTAAGATCGATATCATTGAAATGAATTGCGAATAAACAATGAATGAATTAACAAATATTATTAATGTTTGAGCCAAGCTATGATCCGGCTTGCATCTATTATCTAACTCTCATTCGATTTTGTTGAATTTCTCGTTGAGTTCACTAGATAAATCGAAATGTTCAATTTTCTTCTATGTTTTGATATTCACAACTTTTGACCACGATGAAATGAAACGATATCTGAAAAGCACGCATACTTTCTTGGTGGTGGGTACATATTCATGTTTCACCTTTGCCTTAATCTCATCAACTACACGTTCCCGTATTCGCTTCTCCTCTTCCAGTTGTCTTTGTAACTCCTGGATTCGCGTGTCAATATCAGCCACCGACTTCGCATGATCGTTCAGATTCACACCTTTCTGCAATATCTACAAATCAAGGCAATACCATATCATGTTAATACTATCGTTACAATATCTATTGCTGTCCTTACTGTTATTCTTACAGACATTAGTAATAACTAACCTCACCAATATTCAAAGCTTTTTCGAGCGAATGTTCATCCTTCGTAACGCTTTTTTGTTTACTAGTATCATTATTTTGTGAATCTGGCCGTTCATTTTTCGGGTCTAATATTTCATCAACTGATAATTCGATTAGTTTTTTTGGTTTGGTTATTTCGGCGAGTGGAGACGTGTTCCTTTTCCGTTGTTGTTGATGATTGCTTTGGTCTGGTTGGTGAGCAGAGGTTTTCTGATCTAAAATACGTTCATTATAATGAATAGCATTCGTGTATTTTGCTGAATTTGGATTGATGAAAGCAACCAATCTATATTTCACTATTCAAATCTAGCGTTCATTCTCATTCCTAACAGTTATGCGTTCAGTTAGCTAACATCTGCTTTAATTAATCTGAATTTTCCGCAATCACAAAAATTTGACAATCACAAATAACCAGATGTAAGACACAAACGAATAAAAATATCGGTAACTCTTTGGTTAACGTGTTCACGGAAAAAGGCGGTACTGCAATACTCCACGTAAACTCTGTATGAACCAGCTCAAACTTCAAATTAGCCTCAGCTGAACCCCACTTTCACGTTAAGCCTCAGGCTTACTAACTAACCGTGAAACCCCGATGAGTCTCGATCAAAAACCTAGTTTATCTTACAATTAGTTTAAGGCTTATATGTAGCGTAGCCCCTTTTATAGACACGTCAACTAAAGCATTACCTATAATAGTATTCAAGAGGAAGTATTCAGTCGGAGTTACGAGACGAGAAGCGTATCATCTGATAAGTCCCGTCGGGCTGACTTCAGATCAATTTGCTGAACGGTCTCCGATTACGGTGAGAGGGTTGTTCAAAAAATTTTTAAAACAGGTCTGAGATCGGTAAAAAGAGACCTATAAAATGATAAATATCTCGTCGCAAAACTCCAATTCAGCGAACAAGATAAACACTGAGTGGCTATGGCTATAACAAGCTGAAATACCTATCATAATCAGTATACTTAAATGGTCTGGTCCATAGAGATCAGGTGAAGAAATAATGTAAGTAGCTGTTACCTTTGGAATGAATGTAATTGCGTATATCATTATCGTTGTTACTGTTGTGACTGACGTTATTGTGAAATCGATTATTATTAACACTGATATACGACGTTTGCAATTGCTGCGTGTAATTGTTACTGTTATCATTGCTCATTGATGAGTTGTGCTGCTTCAGATCGTCGTTCTTATCCACATAACCCATATAACCGACAAAGGGCTGAGCTTGCAGGGCCATATTATTTGATGATTCTTGTACCATTTCATCTGAATTATTCATCCATTTTACGGATATACATTACTTCATATGCGCCCATCCTTCCCCTTATGTTGTCTTCCGTAAAACTCAGATATTCCAATGAGTTTAGTTAAATAAGTCAGGCTCAGCTTAATACTTGACCTCAGCTCTGCATTCAAGTTCGACACTTTTCCATCTAACAATGCCCTAATTCGAATTGTAGCACTTTCTAGGTAACCCTTTACAGTGATATAATATCATTCTGGATTCACTTCAAATCAACCACTTGATGTTTGTCACTGCTTCAACCTTTCATTATTCATTGAAGAAATAAAAAATTTAAAAAATGATCACATTCAGAAGACGTTATCATTGGCGAATAAGAGAGTTAACTGAAAAATGAATGGAACGAAAACCTTTCGAATGCCAAAAATGGCAGTGCGGTCTCCAGCATGCCTCATCATCTGGGCACATTAGATCTGTGAAAAGAGCCGATCTTCCGATCATCTGAATCACATTACCAATATAGTCAGGCAGTTTAGGTACAACAAAACAACAAACATATTTAGCATATTCTAAAGTGACAACAATTGCAACCGTGTATTAAATAAAAAAGTTTATCCATTATGATATTAACGCACGCAGAAAATTTTTACGACATGAGTATTGTCGAAATGAGTATTATGATATTAGCACGGGAAGGGAAATTCAAATGTTTTTGCGGGAGAACACAAAGTTGTATAAATTTTTACGAGTCGATTGGCCACAGCAGAAAGAAAATATGAATTTACTGATAAGATTTTTTTTTGGAGGAATTCATTCTGTCAGCTCCCTCCCTGCCTCATTTGAGTATGCACGCATAACTGCGTAAAAATGAATAAACATCAGCTGTAAGGTCTGATAAAATACAATCTGATGATTCTTAATTTGGCGATTTTTGTGTTTGATTTTAAAATTTCAGAATTAAAACTGCAGTCAACTTATTATAACAGATTCGGAACAGTTATATCTCAACCGTATTGGAAACAATTGTATAAATATTTGCAGTCATAGGGACAGATGAAAAATGAGAATGTTCACTGACTCATTTTAACCAGTAAAAATATACACACTTGATAAGAACTCAAAAAACATTTAGTCTCTGTTCCATAATAATAGGTAGTTTTTCATGTGATACTTTTGCTGATAGCGGGTACCACCGTGCCATTACAGATGCTGTGTGCTCATACACTTCACACATAAGTCAAAGCTTATGCGTTAGCTTCATCACTGGGCTAAGCTTAAGTTCAAGCTTAAGCTTAAGCATACTCCTGATTTGATATACATGGGCAAAGTGATAATCTAAGCATATGCGCGCAGTGGAGCCCGTTATCGGTAAAGTGCCTATCAGGTTTATTAATTCCCCTCAATACGATACTTTAGATACTCGACTAGGATCCCGTGCGAAGTGTGGAAGTCTGGGGCGTGAACGATGTCATTGCCTGAATTCCTTACCATATACAGGTAGATGACCAAATAATATACTCCTAAAATAGTAAAGGCCGGAACCGAGCCATTTACTTATAGATTTCAGCATATGTAAGAGGTATTCAGAATGCTGCGGGATAATCCCATTAACGCAAAACATTGCTTGTTAATAGTGATTTAATACATCCAATGAAATAGACCCTTTTCCAACAAATTTTTTCATTTTTGTGTTCGCAATTAAAACGGTGTGGGCAGAAGAAGCCAAATTGCACTTTCGTACGCGCGCGGGCCCGAATGTTTAAAGGTGAGAGAAGGAGAGGAAAACGCTTCGTAAAAGCACACAAAACGAACCGAATGAATGCAGCCGTGAAACCTAATAACGAGGAATCGTTGTAGCACAATCTTCGCGTTTGATTCCAAATTGAATTCTCTACAATCACAGAAGGTTTCAGGAAAATTGATCATTTAGTTTTCGAAATTGTAACTTAAAAAGAACCTTCATGAGGAGAAATAATGCCTTTGCAAGCTATTGAAATGGAAAAAGTGCTGGAACAGAAATTTGATCGGTCAATGCCAAGTAGTCCATTGGAAAGAGAATTGAATTCTCTACAAACACAGAAGGTTTCAGGAAAATTCATCATCTAGTTTTCGAAATTGTAACTTAAAAAGAACCTTCATGACTAGAAATAATGCCTTTGCAAGCTATTGAAATGGAAAAAGTGCTGGAACAGAAATTTGATCGGTCAATGCCAAGTAATTCATTGGAAAGAGAATTGAATTCTCTACAAGCACAGAAGGTTTCAGGAAAATTCATCATTTAGTTTTCGAAATTGTAACTTAAAAAGAACCTTCATGAGGAGAAATAATGCCTTTGCAAGCTATTGAAATGGAAAAAGTGCTGGAACAGAAATTTGATCGGTCAATGCCAAGTAATTCAGTGGAAAGAAAATTGAATTCTCTACAAGTGATTTGTAGAGAATAGAACAAATGATTTTATTATCCATCTTTATTCATTATAAATCGTTCATAATCAATGTCATTTAATATTACTTTATTACTTTGATAATGTAGTCAAAACATCCTTTTAATTATATAATAGCAATGCCGTTTCCACAGAGAGAAACTGTTCCTTTCTGACGAATCATTTATTCATTTGGTTAAACGTTTTCTTAGCATGGCTCTTGACGTTGAACAGTTACTCCTTGATCGAAGGATAAAATCAGATTTATGCAACCATATCTATGCTACCATATCTGTGCTCTTTATGCAACCATATCTATGCAACCTATTTATGTTCCTCTCCACATTCCTAATTGTTACTTCAAGATATAAATGTGGAGAGGGGCACATATAGTTGAACGTTAGGAACGTAAGCTTCAGTTTTCAGCACCCTCCTGCTGGAAATTCGTTCATTGCTCAGACCTGAACCAATTTTCTACCAGTTCCATCTACTGCTCAATACCATTCTGTGAGCAGTCCTTAACTTAATTCACTCCTGTACAGGCTTAGAAATTTTATTTATTTCAAAGTTTCACTGTGGACACAATGCAACGTTGCAATATTATTTATTGTTCGTCTCACGTAATAAATTTATGAATACGTAAATGGTTGCAATTTTTACGTTCCATCAATTACATTCTATGAACCACACAAAATGAAACTACAATCAAATTCTTTACAGTTACGATTACAGATTCTTTAAATTCTTTACAACACGAAACAAATATCCGTTTAAGTTCATAATTACAATTACGATTACATTCCATGGAACGTACTAAACGAAACATTTCGATAATATCACAATAAACACAAACAAATATCATAAAGAGCACAACAAAAACTTCATCAAAAATATACATGACAACAATTTTGTTCTGATTTATTCATTTGCGGAGTACAAAGCTGAACCGTAAGCTATCGCAGATTTCATGTAACAGTTTGGAGCAATTAAGAACAATATTTCACACAAAAATTCCTTAATGTTGGATTTGTAAAGGGCATTGAAGGATGAAACATGATTGTTCATGTTTATTCATTGCAAATCTTTCATAATACACATTCACATCATTACTGTTTCCAACATTACTTTCATAATGCATTTTAACATTCTTTCAAATGCACAACAACCATCACGAATTAATCCAAATTGAATATACACAATTTAAATCCACAGCAACAAAAAATATCAATGAGTATTGCCTAAAACATGGTAATATTATGTGAAATCTGCAATCAAAAGCAAATATCACAGAATATAACAAAAAAGTAATGGAACATGATGATACTTCATTATTAAAGTTGAAACAAGCACAATTTCATTCAATTGAAAGGAAGAAATAAAGAAAGATTAATTTACATTAACTGAAAGATCAGACGATGAGATTAATTGAATTGAAAAGATCTGACAATGAGATTAATGCATTCATTGAAAGAAGAATTGAACCGAAAGATCAAGTCGATTCAATTAAAGACTTAAATAAAGTGAAAGAAAGACCTGAAACGTCCCGAGTCAACCGGACAAACCGGATGATTGCAAACCTTGGCCTCACATCCCGGATATCATAATTATAATTGTACAGATATAGAGATATTGCGAAGAACAAGATGAACGCGAATATTTATTTTCGCGGTATTTTCATTCGTTGCGAGACGTTAGCGCACTTTCAAATTGGGTGCAAAATTTTGACAGTTTTTTGCTTATAATTCTGCCGAGAATCTACCAAATCGGCATCGCTATTATCAGAAACATCCAGAAATGGGTCATAAACCCAACCTGAAATCGAAATCCAAAAATATTCAGTGCTGATCGAATTTGAGCGCAAAATCGATGATGGGATCGTATCGTTAAAATATTTTGCCGACCCCTCACTTTTCGTACCTTTCATTCAGTGAATCCGTGTGCCGGCCCGTTATTGGCATTGAGCCGAGACGCGTCAATGCAAGATGTCTTTTGCGAGCGTCTAGCTGTATTTTAATTATATTATCTTAATCAATTTGCGATAATTATGATGAATAGATAAGTTAGTTTTGTATATGTCACGGTAATTATTGTTCTGCACATTCCATTTGTTATGCTGCTTCAATTTATTGCGGATTAACGCCGTTTGGACCGATTTAGAGACTTTCAAATTGTTTTGTAAGGAATTGCTTCAACTGTAAATGTTATTTGAACGTTCGGTTTGTAGATTGTCTAATCGATATTTTTGTAAAATACGAGATATTTTTTATCCGTAGGCTTAGATTACTTGCCATTGATTCTCTCTATCACCTAGTTTGTAACGCTGAATTAGGCGGTGAGAAGTATTGTTCTTACTTGCACTAAATTGTTATGTGAAATCTGCGATAGCTTGAGGTTCAGCTCAGGTCTTCGCAGTTGAATGAATCAGAATAAAATTGTTGTCATCTATATTTTTGATGAATTTTCCATCAGTGTTTGTTGTGCTCTTTATGATATTTGTCCGTGTTTATTGTGATATCGTGGAAATGTTTCATTTTGAATGCTCCATGGAATGTAGTCGTAATTGTAATTGTAATTGAATGAATATCATCAATTCGTAATGACAATCGAATAATAAATAATGTTACAGTTTTCTAGTAATGTTACATGCATTGATTGTGTCCACAGTGGAACTTCCGAATAAATCAAATTTCTAAGCTTCTGCGTATTTGAATGAAATAAAGTTCTGTTCACGAAATGCTATTGAGCAGTAGTTTATCCGATGGAATATTGGTTGAGATGTGAACAGTGAACGTATTTCCAGCCGAAACGTACTGGAAACCGTTTGATATTCAATTAATACTGTTACTGCTAAGACCACTACTATTAATATGCAACTTTTATTTAGAATATACATTTTTTGTATCACAACAAATATTCATTACTCTGAATAGGTTTCCACAGGAAGCTGCAACAAAACAGAACAAAATAAAACCGTATAAAAAACATTCAAGAACCCGAGATTCGCACTTACATACAGTCATTATTAAATATCATGACAGAAACGAACAAAAAGTCTTATTAACAAATGTAAGCAGAAGCAGCAGCAAAAGGCAGAGGATATAGGAGCACCAGGATATCACGAAGGTAGTCACCGAGCGAAGACCACTTGGGTCGGATCACTTTACGAGATTCTTCAAATCTTCATTGAAGAGTGTTGAATTGCGTACGCTGATGCGTGAATTTTGAAGCCGTACAAACTGAAGAACAAAAACAATAATAATAAAAATGAACAATTTTTAATTATGAATGCGAACTGCACGATACAAATTTGGTCTATTTTTGTGAAATAGTTAAATCTAAAACGATCACTAGGAATATTTCATTACAAATAAAATTACGAGCACTTTTGTGTGCTCTTTCTTTCCAGTTGAACAAATGAAATGATAGAATAAGTTTTGCTGATCGTGAGAATTGACCACGTTCAGAAGAGATTTTCGCGTTGCAGAAAATAAATTTTGCAGTCAAACAAAAGTCTTCTTCCTTACCGCGAAACGACTTTATTGGTGGGTCGTTGAGGGCGCAATTCCGGATGGACGAAGAAGAGCATATGCGGATACCCGGTGCCGAAATAGGCTCCGTCTGTGAACTGGTTACGCGATCGTCGAGACGTGTAAACGTCCATACATTTCGGGCAGTACAATTTCACCATTGCCTCACCGGGGATATCCGACAGTCCTGCACGAAAAAACGCATTTTTTGAAAAGTCCACTAGATTTGAATAGCTGATAATTGAATAATATATCACCGTAGCAACCATCATCTGACGAAGATCTAATTGAAATCTCCTCTATTCCTTCAAAGGATGAGAAGAACTCCGAATAGGTCTTTCA
>JAPYMA010001183.1:0-30829 GCA_035041965.1 Anisakis pegreffii | reverse complement strand
TCAGGTGTTGATAATAACTGCACTGGCATGTCGTAACAAGAAAACTATCCGTCTAAAAATGAGTTTCACTTACGTAGGGTATGAATTGCCTTATGAAGTTAGCGGTAGGTCTGGAAAGTTCGCCTGGACCACTCATCTGTAGAGTCGAGTCGCTGACTGGTGACTCGAAGTCTCAGGTGTTTGTGGTTACTCGCCGAAGCTTATCTATTAGCTAGTGTCATGATGGCATTCATACAATTCTATGATGATATCCTTATGTCCCTTGCCAGTGCAGTTATCATTCATCACTTGTGCTACTAAGATACTCGATAACCTCATACATTCCACTCGATTGGTCTAAAGTTATCGTATTGAAAATAACTTATTAGTTAGTTTCTGGGAGAGCTATCATCAGGTGTTGATAATAACTGCACTGGCATGTCGTAACAAGAAAACTATCCGTCTAAAAATGAGTTTCACTTACGTAGGGTATGAATTGCCTTATGAAGTTAGCGGTAGGTCTGGAAAGTTCGCCTGGACCACTCATCTGTAGAGTCGAGTCGCTGACTGGTGACTCGAAGTCTCAGGTGTTTGTGGTTACTCGCCGAAGCTTATCTATTAGCTAGTGTCATGATGGCATTCATACAATTCTATGATGATATCCTTATGTCCCTTGCCAGTGCAGTTATCATTCATCACTTGTGCTACTAAGATACTCGATAACCTCATACATTCCACTCGATTGGTCTAAAGTTATCGTATTGAAAATAACTTATTAGTTAGTTTCTGGGAGAGCTATCATCAGGTGTTGATAATGGCTGTACTGGCATATCAAATGAAGAAAACTATTCGCCTAAAAATTGAGTTTCACTAACGTAGGGTATGAATTGCCTTATGAAGTTAGCGGTAGGTCTGGAAAGTTCGCCTGGACCACTCATCTGTAGAGTCGAGTCGCTGACTGGTGACTCGAAGTCTCAGGTGTTTGTGGTTACTCGCCGAAGCTTATCTATTAGCTAGTGTCATGATGGCATTCATACAATTCTATGATGATATCCTTATGTCCCTTGCCAGTGCAGTTATCATTCATCACTTGTGCTACTAAGATACTCGATAACCTCATACATTCCACTCGATTGGTCTAAAGTTATCGTATTGAAAATAACTTATTAGTTAGTTTCTGGGAGAGCTATCATCAGGTGTTGATAATGGCTGTACTGGCATATCAAATGAAGAAAATATTCCGTCTAAAAATTGAGTTTCACTAACGTAGGGTATGAATTGCCTTATGAAGTTAGCGGTAGGTCTGGAAAGTTCGCCTGGACCACTCATCTGTAGAGTCGAGTCGCTGACTGGTGACTCGAAGTCTCAGGTGTTTGTGGTTACTCGCCGAAGCTTATCTATTAGCTAGTGTCATGATGGCATTCATACAATTCTATGATGATATCCTTATGTCCCTTGCCAGTGCAGTTATCATTCATCACTTGTGCTACTAAGATACTCGATAACCTCATACATTCCACTCGATTGGTCTAAAGTTATCGTATTGAAAATAACTTATTAGTTAGTTTCTGGGAGAGCTATCATCAGGTGTTGATAATAACTGCACTGGCATGTCGTAACAAGAAAACTATCCGTCTAAAAATGAGTTTCACTTACGTAGGGTATGAATTGCCTTATGAAGTTAGCGGTAGGTCTGGAAAGTTCGCCTGGACCACTCATCTGTAGAGTCGAGTCGCTGACTGGTGACTCGAAGTCTCAGGTGTTTGTGGTTACTCGCCGAAGCTTATCTATTAGCTAGTGTCATGATGGCATTCATACAATTCTATGATGATATCCTTATGTCCCTTGCCAGTGCAGTTATCATTCATCACTTGTGCTACTAAGATACTCGATAACCTCATACATTCCACTCGATTGGTCTAAAGTTATCGTATTGAAAATAACTTATTAGTTAGTTTCTGGGAGAGCTATCATCAGGTGTTGATAATAACTGCACTGGCATGTCGTAACAAGAAAACTATCCGTCTAAAAATGAGTTTCACTTACGTAGGGTATGAATTGCCTTATGAAGTTAGCGGTAGGTCTGGAAAGTTCGCCTGGACCACTCATCTGTAGAGTCGAGTCGCTGACTGGTGACTCGAAGTCTCAGGTGTTTGTGGTTACTCGCCGAAGCTTATCTATTAGCTAGTGTCATGATGGCATTCATACAATTCTATGATGATATCCTTATGTCCCTTGCCAGTGCAGTTATCATTCATCACTTGTGCTACTAAGATACTCGATAACCTCATACATTCCACTCGATTGGTCTAAAGTTATCGTATTGAAAATAACTTATTAGTTAGTTTCTGGGAGAGCTATCATCAGGTGTTGATAATAACTGCACTGGCATGTCGTAACAAGAAAACTATCCGTCTAAAAATGAGTTTCACTTACGTAGGGTATGAATTGCCTTATGAAGTTAGCGGTAGGTCTGGAAAGTTCGCCTGGACCACTCATCTGTAGAGTCGAGTCGCTGACTGGTGACTCGAAGTCTCAGGTGTTTGTGGTTACTCGCCGAAGCTTATCTATTAGCTAGTGTCATGATGGCATTCATACAATTCTATGATGATATCCTTATGTCCCTTGCCAGTGCAGTTATCATTCATCACTTGTGCTACTAAGATACTCGATAACCTCATACATTCCACTCGATTGGTCTAAAGTTATCGTATTGAAAATAACTTATTAGTTAGTTTCTGGGAGAGCTATCATCAGGTGTTGATAATAACTGCACTGGCATGTCGTAACAAGAAAACTATCCGTCTAAAAATGAGTTTCACTTACGTAGGGTATGAATTGCCTTATGAAGTTAGCGGTAGGTCTGGAAAGTTCGCCTGGACCACTCATCTGTAGAGTCGAGTCGCTGACTGGTGACTCGAAGTCTCAGGTGTTTGTGGTTACTCGCCGAAGCTTATCTATTAGCTAGTGTCATGATGGCATTCATACAATTCTATGATGATATCCTTATGTCCCTTGCCAGTGCAGTTATCATTCATCACTTGTGCTACTAAGATACTCGATAACCTCATACATTCCACTCGATTGGTCTAAAGTTATCGTATTGAAAATAACTTATTAGTTAGTTTCTGGGAGAGCTATCATCAGGTGTTGATAATAACTGCACTGGCATGTCGTAACAAGAAAACTATCCGTCTAAAAATGAGTTTCACTTACGTAGGGTATGAATTGCCTTATGAAGTTAGCGGTAGGTCTGGAAAGTTCGCCTGGACCACTCATCTGTAGAGTCGAGTCGCTGACTGGTGACTCGAAGTCTCAGGTGTTTGTGGTTACTCGCCGAAGCTTATCTATTAGCTAGTGTCATGATGCCATTCATACAATTCTATGATGATATCCTTATGTCCCTTGCCAGTGCAGTTATCATTCATCACTTGTGCTACTAAGATACTCGATAACCTCATACATTCCACTCGATTGGTCTAAAGTTATCGTATTGAAAATAACTTATTAGTTAGTTTCTGGGAGAGCTATCATCAGGTGTTGATAATAACTGCACTGGCATGTCGTAACAAGAAAACTATCCGTCTAAAAATGAGTTTCACTTACGTAGGGTATGAATTGCCTTATGAAGTTAGCGGTAGGTCTGGAAAGTTCGCCTGGACCACTCATCTGTAGAGTCGAGTCGCTGACTGGTGACTCGAAGTCTCAGGTGTTTGTGGTTACTCGCCGAAGCTTATCTATTAGCTAGTGTCATGATGGCATTCATACAATTCTATGATGATATCCTTATGTCCCTTGCCAGTGCAGTTATCATTCATCACTTGTGCTACTAAGATACTCGATAACCTCATACATTCCACTCGATTGGTCTAAAGTTATCGTATTGAAAATAACTTATTAGTTAGTTTCTGGGAGAGCTATCATCAGGTGTTGATAATAACTGCACTGGCATGTCGTAACAAGAAAACTATCCGTCTAAAAATGAGTTTCACTTACGTAGGGTATGAATTGCCTTATGAAGTTAGCGGTAGGTCTGGAAAGTTCGCCTGGACCACTCATCTGTAGAGTCGAGTCGCTGACTGGTGACTCGAAGTCTCAGGTGTTTGTGGTTACTCGCCGAAGCTTATCTATTAGCTAGTGTCATGATGGCATTCATACAATTCTATGATGATATCCTTATGTCCCTTGCCAGTGCAGTTATCATTCATCACTTGTGCTACTAAGATACTCGATAACCTCATACATTCCACTCGATTGGTCTAAAGTTATCGTATTGAAAATAACTTATTAGTTAGTTTCTGGGAGAGCTATCATCAGGTGTTGATAATAACTGCACTGGCATGTCGTAACAAGAAAACTATCCGTCTAAAAATGAGTTTCACTTACGTAGGGTATGAATTGCCTTATGAAGTTAGCGGTAGGTCTGGAAAGTTCGCCTGGACCACTCATCTGTAGAGTCGAGTCGCTGACTGGTGACTCGAAGTCTCAGGTGTTTGTGGTTACTCGCCGAAGCTTATCTATTAGCTAGTGTCATGATGGCATTCATACAATTCTATGATGATATCCTTATGTCCCTTGCCAGTGCAGTTATCATTCATCACTTGTGCTACTAAGATACTCGATAACCTCATACATTCCACTCGATTGGTCTAAAGTTATCGTATTGAAAATAACTTATTAGTTAGTTTCTGGGAGAGCTATCATCAGGTGTTGATAATAACTGCACTGGCATGTCGTAACAAGAAAACTATCCGTCTAAAAATGAGTTTCACTTACGTAGGGTATGAATTGCCTTATGAAGTTAGCGGTAGGTCTGGAAAGTTCGCCTGGACCACTCATCTGTAGAGTCGAGTCGCTGACTGGTGACTCGAAGTCTCAGGTGTTTGTGGTTACTCGCCGAAGCTTATCTATTAGCTAGTGTCATGATGGCATTCATACACTTCTATGATGACATCCGTATTCCCTTGCCAGTACAGTTATTGTCCGTTATAAGTGCTAATGAGGTATACTGGATAAGTCATTGCTTGTGAATAACTGACCAGTTTCGAGAGCTTGTGTCACGGGCTAATATTGAATTGGATTACTATGGTTTGATCTGTGCATAGAGGATAGAAGTTTCTCTTGGGCGCTATCACAGCGTCTTGTCATGGTGGTAATGAGATGACGTGTAAGTCATAAAGATAGTGTTTTGAAATAGCGTTATCGGGATAACGTCATGAAGTTTTCTTGGACTTTATCATTCGAGCACCCAGTTGATAACTTGAGCAGGTGATAGCGAGGTAGCATTCTCCGGATTGTTCTTATATCTTAAGGAGGAACCGTGTTCTGAGTCAAGCTTCACTTAACATTAGCTTGACTTGACCTCGAACTACTCTTGAGCTGGACCGAAATGATTGCAGCTGACTTAATTCGATTTCATTTTCAAGATATTCTGTCAGGATTTGTTCGTGTTATGCTGTTTCGAATTGTGTGATTGGATATGGGCATTGAAGTATCGTGTTAATGTGAATATTTGTTTGATTATCCCCTTTGCTGTTGTTGTTGTTTATGTAATTACTTCGCGTTGCTGTTTATGTGATTGTTTCATGTGGTCATCACCGTGTTCATTCCCTCGTTGGTCATTATCGTGTTTTTGATGCTGTCACGCCAGGCATAATAGAGGGGAACATTGCTAGGCATGTTTTGGTGGCGTTCCATGTGCCAGGTAGAGTCGCAAAGTGCATAGGGGCCCAGCACAAACCCCCCGGATACAATTCGATGTTACATGTTAGGGTCAAGCTCGAGTTTAACGCTCTTGCCTCGAAGTAAGCTCACAACTTTGCCGAGATTGGGATAAATTTGAAAATACCAATGGTGCGTGGCGTGACAGCTGCATAAACGTTTTTCCACGTGTTACCACACCTCACACCGAAACAGCTTCAAAGAATCGACGAGCTCTTTAAGGAATCTCGCATTCCGGCCACTTCGTGTGGTTATGAAGAGCTCTTTCAATCGCTACTGTCCAGCTAGTGAAAGACGTTCGCGTGCGTAGGGTTATCCACTGTTTACGGACGAATTGTTATTTTTTGCACAATGGAATTTGAGTCACTAGTAACGGCGAGGTATTCACTAGCTAGACGGTATTCGATTCCACCTGATTTCCAGTTGCCAACAGAAGTCGAGGCTGTCAGTGTTTTCGCAAGAATTGAGCGGGTTTAGAGAGGTGTTTGCACTAATCGAATGACAGCCATCGCTCTGGTGCTTTGGGTAGTAAACGGCTTGTCAGCTCGGAATAGTCAAGGCTGACAAGACGTCTTCTACCCGAAGATACGTTGAACTGGAAGTCAGGCTTTTCTTTCCTGGGGTCCGTGACCGCAAAACGGCACTTCGGCACCCGTCTAGCGGTTATTGGGCCCCCTTTCAAAACGATGAGGGTGTATTGTTCGTGACGTTTATTTCTAAAATTTTTAAATTCCCGCTCTTGGAACGAAGCCAAGTGTGAAGCAGTGTAAGGTTACGAATTTTGAAACCAAGCCAAATTTGCATTGTTTGTTCTTCTTACTCATTTATTTCATCGTTTCTGTGCATTTTTGAATGCCTCATATATCACAAGGTATTAGTATTCAACATAATGAAACGAAGGAAGGTACACGGAGTAAGCTTAGCACCTCAGTGAACCGTATCATCCTTGAATAATCTCGAAATATTCTTGTTTTTAAACCCTAACTAACGCCATGAAGTTGGCCGTCGTGAACTAAACATGTTTAACCCCTCTCACAAATTTTCAAAAATGAATACTAAAAACTGAGCGAAGAAATTCATGAACGTAACCATACATTCATATATTTCCTGAGTGGCGTTCTCTTAATGCAATCCACTACATACAAAGTCGTTTCATGAATATTGCAACATTCACAACCAATTTTACTTGAATAAAATCACACCTCCACATGTTTCATTCGAACCAACAAATTAAATTACCACCTATGAGAATACTGAATACTCCGATGTGATGTGATTTAATCTAGAGTTGGGTATTAGGGACACTCCGACTTAGTGATACTTTCACATACGTTCATATACATCTTTACATCTATCAGGCATGAGTCTTGAGCTGCCGGCGGTTGTTTTCAGCCGTCATGCATGACATCACTCGTGGAAATAGTAAGTTCTTGTATTGTGAGAGGAAATGATGGCCTGCTAGACCATCGAAAGGCGTAATGGCGCTCCCAGGCGTGAGAACGACTGTCTTATTGGTACTCAATTTTGCTCAACAGTTCTTCTGTGTTGAAATTCAACTGCACAACTGAATTTCATTTGAAAATCTGTAAAAGTATAAATATATACTTCACAAGGTTGCTACAAAGTGTTCTTTCGATTCGTTTTGTTTGTAAGTTTATGACCAAATGTTGCATCAGGATTTCGGTGTCATAACTTTCTTCACGAATATTTTTTCCACATCGAATATTCCAAAGCGCAATGAAATTGAGTGATTGACTCCATTAGAGAACTGATACTTCGGTGTGGTTCATGCATTCAGTGATGATTCGATGATTCCTCCATAATGCGTGCTCATGTGTATGCTGTGCATCCAAACGACAGCTTAGAAACGGAATATATTGCGGAAAACAAAACATCATATAATGCATAAAATCAATTGAATGTTGATACCACGAAAACGCTAAAGTTACTAATATGAAGGGCTTACAAACACTTGAAGGAAAGTACGAAAATATAAGCGAAAAACATAAATGATTCAGCTTGAAATTATGAAAACAAGAGAATTAACAGAAGTGACGTGAAAAGATTACGCTACGAATACTAATAGCGATAAGAATTGATAATAACGAGAGTGATAACTGGAGACAGACGGAAACCTTGAACAAAAAGTAATACTTCACGATACTGAACATTATATTGCGGAAACGATAAACAATACTAAACGAACAATAACTCGTGAAAAGTTATGTGGTAATACTATACAACGGGCGAAGTAATGAACGTATTAAATGTTAAGTTCGACGGATATAAATAGCGCCATAGGTATCATGATTTGATCAACGAATGAATAATGAATCATACAATCATCATCAATTAGAGGAAACAATTGAACCAATTTAAAAATATATCATCAACAACACACACAAATATCATAAATGGACATATACGGGTGAGGGTTACACAAGCACATTTGAATAAAGGTAAAAAAGAGCGAGCTGTAACGACAATTGAATGATTAACACTGAATTTACCATTTTCAGACGACTTTGATTATAACAAAAAGTTGAAAATTCAATAATCATATCGCAGTAAATAAGCAAATTATTAGATGAGCTTAACTCGAAAATGAAAACATCAATAAATAGAAAAAATGAGTGGGATGCACCAAATGATAATGATTAAATCGGAGCTCATCAATACAAAAAAATGATTCAGATTCATAACATTCAGACGATGAAACGAAATGAAGGGCACTGCTCTCAGCAGCAGTTTTGTCCTTCAATAGGGCAGTGCAAAGCATCAAGAGACAATTCATGCGAAAACAAATCACATCTGGGAGAATATTCGAAGACAACGTATAGATATTCAGATAGACAGCGAATATTCAGATTGTTGGATAGAAAGACTTTTTCTAGAGATATGGATGATGGACGAAGTTCGAAACGAACCTCTTTACGCCACATAGCGATAGAATCTCATCGGGAATTGACAATCATGAAATGCTGCTAACATATTCAACGATTTAACATCGCATAATTGCTTTTTTAAAATCAAGTTGTGGATAGGGAAAAAATAAGTAGAATGCAAGCAGAACGATTATTCGTACTCCACTTTTACGTATCATATCAACAAGATATTAGCAATCAACAGATTATTAATGATTAAGAGAAGGACTGAACTGGCATTGATAAAACTCTAGCAGAATGATGCAGTGGGATATAGCTTCGGGAAGCAGAGCGCAAATCAAACGTTCAGGAAGAGACATCGATTCATTCCATTCAGCGATACATCAACTGGGAAACACTTCATAAGACATACTCGCATTCTACGGGAAACGATTAATTTCTGACAACATGCACGATATTTAGGATTGAGCCGTCGCGTAGATTGCGTCAAGCCATTACAAAACAATGCTTGACTACCAAAATACATTCACGTGCGAATGAATCAATACGAAGCAGATTCTACGCAAGATAAGAACCAGTCAACAATGATACCAGTTACGAACCTTGACAGGGCCAACGAAACCAGTCATTGCACTAGCTGCAGAAAGGTGCAACAATCGATTTCGAAACAGATATAATTAACGATTACAAGATAAGCGAGGTAATAAATGTACATTTCAAAAAACAAGTGATATTGATGTGTTTTTAAACTAGATTGACCAATAATGAAAGACATTTTCTTTTGAACTATATGTGTGCGAGTCAGCCGAAACTTGCCGATAACAGAAATTCACTTCACTCACGACCACTTTCTCTAGACTCATTCCTCCCATGCCATACGTAAAGACACACGTCTGACACACACGTACACTGCGTTAGAGATATATCGACGTCCTGAAAACGTGAAATGAGCACGTTCAGGCCATGGCCGCCATTTGAAGCGGATGACGGTCGGCCCTTTTCATCTTACGTTTACAGACGATGATATGGCACCGATCGGACACGATGTACGCATGTGTTAAACGTCAACTACAACGCAACTACTACCATTGGCAGCAACCCTAACATGCATTATTCACTTCATCAAATTTCATTCTAGGCTCGTTATGAGTACAGTACATCTATATATACAATTGAGCGCATCTTGGAACAAAGTCAGTTCGATGAAATAAGTATGTATTAAAGAGAAAGGACGGAAGAACGGACGAAGAGTAAGTAATACACGAAAGCGAACTGATTCTATAAAACTAATATACACATCATATATGAGCAGCAAACGATGAGTATTTTTATCAACCTGGAATATTGTAAAAATCGGCAAAATGCAACTTATCAAGCCATCGATTTCTCAAAGACAACTTCCCTAAATATTTTTTGATCATTTCTTCCCTTCAGAAGATTTCTGTTATCCGACGATATCCCATGAGTTCCATTCGAAAGCATAAAAGCATAAATGATACCCCATTCACGGACGAATCAATGTTGACATTAGGCTGGATAGACAATAGGAGAAAAGCATTTTACCATCGAATAACACACTTCAAACAATAGTTCAAACATGAGAACAAATCAGTGTACTCTGTGCAAATGAATCAAATGCTTTTGAGGAAACAAACTCATAAACCAACAATAACTGATGATAGTGTTTGAAACATTGGTAATATTCGAAAAAATGCAACACGTTCACAAAATTACAACCATATTAAAATTTCAAATATCCACAAAACTATAACTGCAGCTTTTTTCCAAGCATTTGATTTTCTCATATGAATAGACTTACAAAAATATATAGATAAACGGTCACATCTTCCCATTAGCTGCATAAGATGTTGCATTTTTTCTGCTATCACATTGAAAAAAATCATTTTCGAGAAACAGAATTTTCTATTTCACAGTCCTCATCCTCATTTCATACCACAAAACAACAACAATAAGCATGCACTTAAGTACAACCACTCTCTTACAACTTCGATGAGATTTCAGTTGCTTCATGAACAACGAATAAAATCACGCGAAACAATACAAATGAAAACAATATCAACAAAATATCAACAAAATACAAAAGTACTGAAATATTATTACTGTTATAATTCATATCTGGTTAAAATTATCAGTCAGTACCAAATCAAACGATGAAAATAGAGAGTAAAGCAAACTTAGCTGATATGGCCCGATAATGGATGCATGCACATGTATAAATGATGAATAATATAGCGATGAGGACACGATTGATAAGATTTTGAAGAATAGCAGAATGAGATTAGGATTATATCGTTATTATTAAGATTACTGTAGTTGACAAAAACACTTGCATATTGAGACGAATGAGCATTCACACATATGCATATTGGCCGAATGCGTCGTACAAACTGGAGACAGAAAAAAAAATGTGGAGAGATTGCAAATTTTTCAGAGAATATTCAACTGATGAGACAAGACGATGGTTGGAACGTTGAACTGATTGCATTGTAACACAGACATGTTTATGGTCACATTTGGAATATATGAATGAAAAATGATAATTTAACTTCCAAAAAAAATTGCAACAATGCGGACACAAGCGGAATGAAGTTATGTATCGGAAGCAGCATTCACACATCGCTTTGTATTCTCGCATAATGGCCAACATACAATGTGTCATAAACGTAAAGGACGGCCGCGTTAGGCATTAAGAATGCGCAGAATTCGATGATACGAGCCAAAATCTGATAGGTAAAGTAATTTGAAAAAAAAAACAAAAAACAAAAAAGAAAGGAATTCGAAAGTGTAGATGATAGCATGCGAATGCAATGATTTGGAAAAAAATAATGGAACGCACTCTGACAACTTCATAAATCGCATTTCAAATGATACCATGATAATGGACGCGCATCAGCAAACTGAGATGAACAATCATATATCACTGACATTCGTTGAAGTAGACGCAATTGATGATAACAACCAAACAATCTACCAGTAAATAGAACAAGTTTTCAGCGATGCAAATGACAACCGATTAATTGAAAACAGACTGATTGATTCAATGATCACTCAAACAATTAATAGCTAATAGCTGTTTAAACAATCACTGATCAATTTGTCACTTGTTCAAAAAGTGTTTCTGATTCTAATCGAACATTTCCGAACCTAAACTTGAGGACGATGCAAATTCCACAACCTGGTAAGATGCTTGCAACTATATCAATAAATTATGCACTGGAGCTTGACATGAGGGGGATTTGGTGGAGACTGGGGGGGGGGATTTCGCAAAATACATTGCTCAAAAAGCTCATTGCTCGCCGAAAATATCTTGAATGGGCTAGTTGATAAAAATTACCCAATGAACTGATCAGATATAGTGAGAGATTGGAGAAACAATGAAAAAACAAAGCGAAAATGAGGAAAGAAAATGACAAGATGTTCGAAAATGCATCAGCAGCAAATTGTGGTATTATTGCAGAAAAGATAACAATTATTTAATGATCGCTAAATGAAGAAGAAGTATTACACGAAAACCAAATGAGTGATTCAATCGAGTCAAAGCAATGAATAAATTGTAGGCGTTGAGTGCTTCACGGAATTCAAAAGAGGTACACGACAAAAACGGATACAAATGAGAATAAAACACATTAAAATATAACCATGTAAATATGATCAATGATAGTCTACTGCGGTATTTGATTGATTGGTAAGCAGTCAGTTCCCTCTTGCGCATTAATCACATACAGCAAGTGCTGCTTCTTCCAGACCATTTCTTACACTTACAAACGCTTTTTTGGTCTGCTGAAGGGTGGGCGAGAGATAATTCAATGACAACCCTAATGAGAATCTCAGGACGATCTCCACTAGAAGTGATATTTGCAACATCATTCATGCATGTACGAATGGAGAGAAGTGCGCATGGAAAATAACTACCAACGACGATAAGAAGTGATCGTAATGACGAGAATGAAAGCAATATTGTGGTGTAATATTTCATGATACGAATTCATTACAAAGAAAACAATTCCAACTGAAGCTCAAATAGGAAATTTGATTCAATGTTAAGCAGCGCATAGAACGAATGCTCACCACGAAAGACGGATGAATATGATCGATTGATGATTGTTAGTTGCGGCCTGTGCCAGCAAGAATATTTACAAACAACCAAAAATTAACACACACACACACAAACATTAACTGACATTGAAAACACATACACTCGATCGCCGGAATAACCCCTCTAGACTATACACCTCCTATGTGTGCAATTTTCCTACTTTTCCTCTTACAACTTCAACGGATTGTAATTAAGATTTTGAAAAACCAAACTTCACTATGGAAATGAGAGGAATAGAAAACTGAGGAGTATATGTGCTTTGGCATATAACACGGTGAGTGAGATATCATCGTAACTGACAGTTGATGAGGGAGGAACGATTAGCAAATTCGGATATGAATCGCATTTGCATAGTAGTGAATACATCCAAAAAAAGAAGAAGATTGCGGTGACTGCATCGTACAATCCTTCCGACTTCTCATGCAAAATACATCACACTATTCGCATCTGGATGCACTTGTACGGCACGTGCCATATTACTCAGCGTCGTATCTTCACTTGTTCCGGACGGCTGAGATCCTTCACCACTAAAACATTTCCGTTAATTTCCATTCTCATTCACACAACGAAGTTTCCAGCATGAGCCATGTTAATGTGAAAAGATGACAATAATTCCTTTTAGAGTTATACGAAAGTAGTTCAAGAGATCCAATATAACATACCTATCATGTTCGCGATCAACCAGATGATATCTGGCACGGAATGCGACTAAATGAGCATAGTATGCAGGTGCTGGAATTGACACGGAACGTGTACATCGAACGTATGTATGGCACATTTGATAGGTGAGTTGTTGCAGTTCATCTGCCGTCAGATTATTATCGTCCCACAAAACATGGTAATGCGATGGACGCGATGTACCCTGGAACAATTATTTATCTCCATCTTTCGAACAAATTTCCGTGTAAAAATTACAAGTATTAAGCAATTATCATTAGAAACCTGTTGTTTTGCCCGTTAAAGGGATTAAACGAATCACGAATCAAGCTAATGCTTATTATCTCACCTGTATACCAGCATGTGAGCAGAGGTAGAAATCAAATTCAGTTGGATGCGTGATACCGACATCAACAGTCGTTCCAGGTGGAATATTGAATGCTTTTCCAACCTGAAATACGAAGTCACCAGTTAAAGACGACTGAAAATTGAACGCAAAACACCGAAGCAAATTTGAAAAATCATAGCAATGCTAAATGCAATAAGTAAATTATGATACATTCAACGTGTTTACCAGTACGTAACGTAGGTACGACTTTTCAAAGACTCGAATAATTGATGTGGTTTAACCGTAAGGCAATTGTAACGATATTCACCTGATCCTTTTTGTCGACTGCGAACAATCGCGTATGATGTCGCTTTTGTACGGCAATAAATGTTATTCCAGGCTGATAGCCCCTTTCCAACATCATGCACGCCTCACGCATTGCACGTAGTTCATGTTGTAGCACCTAAATTTTGAAACTGTCACAAATTCATTAGAACGTCTGTTGAGTAAGAATTCTTTCGCAGAAGGCACCAAAACATTCCGAAAATCGCAAGAATTGCAGAAGAAATGCACACAAAACAACGAAACGAATGTTGCCTACATTGAAAAATTGTCCCTCAGAAACGCCGTCTCGATAGACGATAATACGAGTTGGCTTGAAGCGTGTATTACGATAGAACTGCACCAAAAGCTCACGCACCATAAACGTCAAATCACTGATTATTTCCTAAAAATACACGCAAAAATAAACATCTCAGACATTCACTTCGATTCGAGTCCAATAAAACAAAATATTCGGCAATCCAATGACAGTATACACCAGACGCGAAACACAGCGAAATACACAAATGAATGGAATAAACACTAACTTGACGGTGTTGTTGCACCCTAACAGTTGCTGCGTATCTAGACGGATGTGCATCCATGCTTCCAACCACAGCAGCTATCGACGGTTTACGCGAGTCACCCGCTGGTGGATGCGTTATATCACACCCCAAAAATATCACTGAAATTCCCGACATCACAATAATTATTACCATTATCGCTATGATTACAGAGCCAAAATCTTCATATCTGTAAGATAGCTGATTACATTAAGTAAGGGCGAACTAAATGTGAACCTGGTTCGTTGAATATTCTCGGACGGACGGCTGGCAGAAGAATTGAGTTCACACCACCCAACTTCACGTTCATCTTCAAGCACAGATTTGACAGAGTCTGTGGTGTGGTTTTGATGACGTTTTTAGCTTGAACACATTGTGTCGCTATACCCAGCACTGTGTCACCAACTCGTTTCACTTCCGCTGAAAATACACACAAATCAACACTGTGATCAAACCAAATATTTAGTTCTCAGTTATTCAATGGAGCAGTCGGAATCCGCAATAAAATACTCGAATTTTTCCTTTAAGTAGAACCATAACAGTTCCAGACCTATATTATTGACAACTAATCATTTGCATTAAATGCCGTGAATTGTTGCATTTGCATATGAGCATGAGTAGAACAGATCAGAAACAATTTCAGAACATGCAAAAAATGAAAACGAACTGACCGTAAACGGGTGTTTTACCAGGCAGTACAACACATACGAGTTGAATACCCAAGAACGTCTGTTTGAGATATTTGAACATTGGCTCTACTTGATCCACTCCAACTGCGTACTTGCAGAAGCACGGCTGACCCATTATTGGCATGCCAGCATCATTTGAGATTCGTTGTAACTGGGTTGTGAAGTTTCTGAAATGGCAATTTACACAGTTTTTTCCAACCGCTAAAAATAATGAATGTCTCACACAAAATACTCAACAGAACAAAAAAAACACATTGGGACATTGGCTAATTTCGTCTAACAATAAGCTTCATTTATACACTTCATATTGAGATGTGTGATAAATACCTGAGGTCATTCTCTTTGACATGTTGTTGTTGAGCAAAACAGGCGATTGCCCATATTTTCACCTCAATACCCGTATGGAATTGCTTGCCACGCATATCCCATACACCTTGATTCGGCAGTGCTGTAGCTTTCGTACGACCACCATACAACAGTTTTGGTGCATTCAAAACACGCCCTTTCACCTGCAAAAAACAACGAGTTAGGTAATTTATTAAAGAACATTTAAAAAGCGAAGAACCCGATCTTAACTCTCTAATCACTTATGTTTAAGCCTCATGGTCACTAAACAAAACCTTTCCTCTTCCTGACCTACATGTATCAAAACAACAGATGACTTCACGGAGTGCCACTATTTTATCGCCAGTGCAAAACACCTTTGACTTCGAAACAGAACATTAACGAACCTCAGTCATAGCCGTATTGATTGCGATTCCAAATTCATGTGCGAATGGATCAGAATTAAATTCGGCCTTTCGTACCAAATTTGAAATCTCTCGCTCTCTTTCAGGTGCCGATCGTGCAGTTGCCTGAAAGGATTCATGTGAACGAGGTCTAAGAATGATTTTTTGATGAAATAAATGAAACAATCTACTAGAAATCCAATCGAGAGGACCGCTTATTCTATAGAATATTACTGAACAAATGTTATTGGCTTCACTGTTCAGCTGTCTAAAATAACTGCAAAACTTGGGTAAGTCCCTGAAGTTGAAGAAGATATGCTTTCAACACAAGCGATAACACAAAACATTCAAATTCTAACAACAAACCTTAATCATAGTACTCGTTTGTGTATCGGTCAGCTTCTTAATGCAACGTTGACCCGGTACAATATTGCAAACTTCTGGTGGTAAGTAGGTATGTTTTTGCTCTTGTCCAACTTGAAGACATGGCAAATGAGGATATTTCAATTGCATTCGATATTTGTCGAAGAAATACTTCGTTACTGTACACTCAATTGTTTGACCACTATCCAGTTGAAGTGGAAAACTGAAAAAATTCAGCTCTTTTGAGAATATTTGGAATCGGACTTTTTTTGCGAAAAATACAAACTCTAAAATGCGTCACGGTGACAACACTCTGACTAAAAATGAAATAAAAAACGAAAATCGCGACGAAAACAATTGGAATAAGAATGAGAACAGATCGCTTTTTGCAATCAAATGATTTTATAATTGCAACAGATGAAAAAAGACGAACGTTTGCGTTTGCGCTGGTCGTCTGGTGACGTTACACACACGATATTTACGTCGCATATTACCACAATGAGTGATTTCTATTTTGAGGCCACGAATCTCCTTGGTGAACTTCACTCGCTGAGCATCCGACAGCACACGGCGTTCACCCAGCGCTTGCACTGGCAATTCCAGTACCTCGGCAATGAACTCAATGACGGGCATCGAACGATAGAACGCTGTGGCCGACACTGAAATTCGACGCGATTTCACATTTGATTTAACTTTTCCAGATTCACTCAACAATCCTGAGAAATAAAATGCAATCAAATGATCGTTTCATAATAAACAACCAATTCACTGACCATCGATGTTCAACATCATCTTCCACTGACTCGGCCGCACGCTTTGATGGAAACCGAACCACACTTCACGTCCACCACCAAGTTTACTCTCCGAATGATACTGTGCCGAATGCTGGGGTGCATGCTGCGAACTGAGTGGCGGTGAAAAGAACGATCGACCCACCGGGGTATATCTGAAGATTACACTTGTTTGCAAAACTCTCTATAACGATCATTTTGAATCAAAAGTATCTTTGATGTCTGATGTCGTATTTTTAATTACCTTGCTTCAAAACCTCAAATAATATTTTCGTCCAGAAATGCTTTGACAATAGTTGAACAGAGCGGGTGATGGAAATGTAGGGTGCTTTCAAAAAAAGATAAATCCATGACAATAAGCAGGCGCAAAATCGTAAAAATAGTTGGAGCAGCTTCACATCAGAAATGACGGGTTTTTACTAGTACAAGAACAAAATGTAATTCCAAGTGAACTGACTTCAAACTCGGAAGATGCCTGAGGATGACATCCATTGCTTGAACAGACTCGAACGGCACTTGACGTATTCGACCTTCCATTGCGTCTTCGAGTGTTGACAAAGAAACAGTGGAAACCCATTTGATGGTGACAATGAACTGTCGCTCAACTGCCGAATCACCCGGTAAGGTCACTTCCAATTCGACTCGGTCTCGTCCGATCGGTAGCAAATCACGAGTGTACATATTCCGTTTACCATCGTACACTGGATTGATGTTGTTGAAGATCTTTTGATATGCGCGTATCATCGTATTCACGATTTCACTGAAATCATCTCATCAATCTTTTCTTTGCTTTGACAACAAACATATAAATACGTAAATTTAAAATTTTACACAAACTCTATGCATCCAAGGTAAGGATTCAACATTAATGTATCCGAATAAACTGGCAAAATGGCGTTATTATCAAGCTTGACAACTTCACTTAACAACGTGATGGATTCTGATCAAAAGAAAAACTGAGGCACAAATAGCTCCAGGCGACCTTCGCAAGGACTATCCAAAATTTCTGACACTATCTAAAGAAACTCTCAGAACGAACCGATTCACTCTTCGTGGGCACTTATCCGGTTGCACATCCACTGAGTAGTGCTGTATGTTGCCACCCGGTATTCTTACGGCGAAATGATTCGCTCTCAACACTATCGAACGACCTTCAATGCCATGATTTGGTCGACGTGGACACTGGAAAGTCACTCCGCCAGCTCCTGAAATTGCTTCCGTAAATCGACTATTCTCCTCGAATTCCACCAAATTCTCAAAAGATTTGAAAATGTTTATGCGGCAAAACTTTTCTCTATGACCTAAACCATTAAAATGTTCCTGTTGAAGCGAACAAAATTTCAGTTACCTGGTGCTGGTGGTCCTCCGCTTGGAGGAGGAATATTGGCGGATGTTGGCTGCAGAGCCCCAGCTCCTTCGCCGCCTCCAATCGGGCCTCCTGGAGCCAGCGATCCGGGTGGGCGACTCTCGAACGGTGGCCCTCCCCCAGCACCTCCTCCGCCTCCACCCATCACTAGTGGCCCGTGTCCGCCGTGTGGTCCTAACGGAGGCAGTTGAAAAACATCCTGCAATTCCCAACAATTAACATCACTCAAACAATCAAACACATCCCAAATTCACTACCAACAACCAGATGCCCTTCGAATTATACCACAAACACCCACCTGAAGTGGTCCTTGTGATGGAAATTGCGAGCCACCACCTAGAGGAAACTGTTGTGGACCAGATTGTTGCGAGACACCAAGTTGTGGTCCACCGAGAATACCGCTTAGCGGCATTTGGAATGCACCGCCCGGGGGCATAACACCCCCGCCGCTCGATTGCTGACCATCATTGAAACTGAACGCTTCTGAAAATGCCAAATAATGCCAAATCACAATCATTCAAGCTCACCGAAACCATAAACGTCACAATTTCTCTGATAATCTAAGCAACAGCATAACCAAAATTCATATTCCTCCAAAACAAAATGCTGCAACAATAACAACGATAATATTAAAAATAATAATAATAACAATAATAATAATAAACACTCTTACTCACTCAACACAAAGAGACTCAGTACCAAACAAATACAACTGATGGTGAATTAAAATATCTAAATAGGTGTCTCACGTTAACAATGATGACAGTCACTAACCAAGCATGCTCATAACAGCTTGCTGTTGTTGTTGTTGATCAATAGCTGCCATATTCATAGATTATATACTGGCAATACAGATGCTTGAGATTACTGGTCGATTGATAAGTGTATGATGAAAAATGATTAATATGAAATGTTTTAATGAATGAAAGCTTTCGATTGAATTAAGCAGCGATGACGATAAGTGCGCTGGTCGATTAATCAGTCACACAATACTGTAATACCTGAAAACAATATTGTTTAACTCGTCACACATCCCGGAAACAATCCTCCACATAATCACTCTTTAATTGATCAAATACTAAAATGCCACAACTTAAAATCCAATTCACCATTTCAAAAGCGTGACTAATAACGAGTGAAGGTTTTGTGCATAATGTCCTTTGGGAACTAATATTTTGCGGTTTAGATATCCTGAAGCTTAACTTTAATATTTCCGATGTTTATCTTATTTTTTATTCAATCTGCAAATCCAACTCACTAAAAGTTTACGCCACTCTGTCATTATCAACATCACTAAATCACTAATATCACATTCTTCCTTCCTTGGCATTCTTCTTTCTTCGCAGCTAACAATGTTCATTTTAATCTGCTAATTAACGGACAAACTACTAAGTGCTCAATGATCGACAAATTCTGTACGAACTCAATCTACATTTCCACAACATCCTACGCCCATTTTTTTCACTACCAACAATCTGATACAACTTGTAATTAATTGCTGCTCATTTAAAATACATATCAAATTGCGAGTATAAGTGATCATTTTGCAGTGTTTAATCATCCAACGATATTGTCATTAATTACTTTGCACATAAAATTGTCTGAAGAGCAGACTCGTGTTTGTGGAATACCAACTAAGCACGAACATAGTAATCTACGATAATATAGCACCCACGTAACCAAAAATTATTTTAAGTGAACAAATGAGAATGACTGACATTATAATTAAATTCAACGAATCCTTATGGAATTAAAATTTGAAAAATCAAATGATATTTCACACCAACAAAATGAAACCATTTTCGAAGAAAAAGTTTGATCATACAAAAAAGTAACATTCTCAGGATTAGACCGGATTACGATAGCAAAAATGAAACTCAGCTAAGCACAAATCTCAAAGAATCTATAAACACTGGTGCTATGAACGAAATGACTCGCGAAGGAAGAATTTAATGCCTGTGCAGATTTACGATTGTAAAAGTTCTACTCATGCAAGACAACCATCAACACTTATGCAATAGATCGCCGTTATGTCGCTAACTTATCTTCAATTATTCAGGCTTTAAATAATTAGAATTAGAATGTGATTCCCAGAATACCTCAAATGGCGGCGCAACCCACTAATGGACACACGACTAACGATGGATACCGATTTTCTCCGTTAAAATAATATGAGGGAAATAAGAAATTATTTCAAATTCTCACATCCTCACCAGGCATGTGAAGATTTGCATCATTTCGATTGCAATTTCCATATGAAGTCACGCGAATCATGACAACAAAAAGGAACATAACTTTAAAACGGTGACCAATCAGACTCATTCAAAAACAAAAAGCTTCATTTTCGATGACAGACAATAACACTGAATTAATTATACCTCATCCGACGAGAGTGCAATTCAAATAATGACTCACAAAAAGAGAAATCAAATGCTCACCACTTTTGATAGTTGACACCCGATTGTTACGTTGAGCGCTGTGCACAAATGAAAGGCTCTCACGAGGTTTCTTTTGAATCACTATTTTTTAGTTATCTGAAGTGGTCATCTTCAGTCAATAACAGAATCGATTATCAACCACTACCGATGAGCAATATGAATGTGACAAATTAGTGCGAATTCTTTTGAGAGTTCTACATCAGAAACGCGCGATGAACAACGAGGACAACGATCAATCGAAAGTTCGAAAACAAAAACGATCACGTTCACTACGGATATCTCCCGAGCCATTTGTCAAGCTTATGAAGGATTTACGCCGCATCCCAACAATTAGTCTCATTCTAATGTAAAGGTGAAATAGTCCAACAAATGATAATCTCAATTATTTCGCCTCAATAATCTGACGGCACCTTACTCGAACAATAAAATGTGAATAGTTCGTGATCATATTGTCGCGCTTCGAAAAATGACTTCCTATTTATTGTTACTTGTGAACTTTGTTTTATTGCTCAAAGACGACAAAGAACAGACTAAAAAAAGAACTGATCAGAAAACGTTATAAATAATTCAAAAAAAAACAACAAAACATTCAAAAAAAAACGCCACTTACGTTATCGATGAGTTATTTTTGCACCGAAACTGAGGATGATGGAGGTGTAAGTGTTTGTGAGATGTTGCGAAGTGAGTGAGATCAATTGCTTGGAAGCAGCTGGAAGAAGAAATTTAGAGGAGTCCTTGAGATTTATGAAGGTAGAATTAAAGCAGCAATAATTTTGTTGCTTATGATTGGAGCAGATAGCAATGATTCGAGGTTACTGTTCACTTTTGTAGAGATTAAGCAACGAATAGAGCAGATACTGCTGAAGCAGCAGCAGTGGAATTCTGGGAGGCAGCAAAACTCTGAATATATAATGATAATATCTATTGAGTGGATACGTTATATTAGTAACTGTACGTGATTTGAGTACTTTAATAATGGCTCTGTACGTTGTTAATATGAGCAACTGTAAACCAACAGATCGATGGATTTGCAATCGGAAATAATATCGATTGTTAGAGTTCACTTGTGTGATGAATATTTTCAGTTGTTCAGTGAATATTATCTATCCATCGGTATAGAGCGTATACACCTTGTAATAATCGAAAAAATACTATCAAATCCCCACTCGCACACAATCAACAATGCAGTTGTTGTTGACTTTTTGCTGGTTATATGTAGGCAATACACTATAACTCTTTAGCTCTTGTAAAGCTGTTGGCAGTGAACTGAAATATGAATCAGATCAATTAACACCAAAAAATTCCCTGTCATTTGAGAGCACAGAACTAACCAAAAAATATCGTCAATGTACATGTACATATCGTTTTTCACCAATAAATTAAAGTAAAAACATGATCAAGAAGACGGAAGATGCGTAAAAAAGAATTTTAAAAAACTGAACAGCGCAACCAGAATTGAGTATCGCCGAACAGTCGATAATCTAATCATTCTTGGAAGCGAATGGCAACTGTATTCGGAGCGAACTGGGTATCAAGTCAAAACTAACTACTAAAACGATAGTAATATTAGCTTTAATCGCGTGAAAAACAACCATTATTCCCGTTGCATTCCACTCAAAATTGAGTCACAACATAACGCCACATTTCCGATGAATATGCTGAGGAAGTAGATTCGGAACACTAAGCAAGGCTCCAGAACTCAACGCGTATCTATTGGTAAGACACATCGTAGGTGAGAAAAGAAATTCTATCAAGCAATGACGGATTTTTTAAAAATTTTTTCAAAAAACGCTAACTTCTTATACTTCAAACTCACTCAAATACCAATAATCCCAGCAAATAACACGAGGAAAATGCCCTTGATTGATAACCTTCAATACGTCTAGACGGACAAAAAATTTCCGCACCAATCACTGAAACAATCAACCAAAGACGGAAGTTTTTATGCAAATGTTAATGTTTAATTAGAAACGATTCGATTCTCACTAAATCAACTGATATGACAAAACAAACGAAACGATACAACAAATCGTCGAAGTGATCACTTAAGGAATCTACCTCAAGAAGTACCTCAACCACAATAACAACAACAAGGTAATTACTATTACACATGCAAATAGGCTGCTGATGACGAGCGATTGGATTGCTGCTGGCTTGCATTGTAGACACGTACGCGACGCGATCAATGCGAAACCATTTTGATACGACGACGCTCGCATGCCTTCCAATTGCATAGTTCGTTCGGCATTAGGTCGGCGCTCGCTTGGATGTGTGCTCCTATCTTGTTGAGTGTTCGACTCTCTTCTCCCGATCGCAATCCATCTGTTTATTTGCCGTTCTCTGTCTTTGAACTGACACAGCTATAACACACGTCTAACACTGTCTCGAGCAGCATTCACTATTCCAACTACGCCAAACAAAACGTAGACATACGTTAGCAGCGTTGGCTGATGCCATTGCTCTCAGCAGTAGAGAGTGATGTCTGTGTCTACGATTGAGCACGTTCACAACGGCAAACGAAGAGTAGTGATGTATAACCAAACACTAACAAGTGCCATTCGGTGCCCGATAGAGCTCGTGCTGGCGCGCCAATACATTTATTACACACACAGCACAGAGATTGCGATAGCTAGCGGGAGGGAGGTAAACTATTAGACGGGCAGAAACAATTTTAGTGACGTCGAACGAATGCGATCAACGCACAGAACCAACCGCTTGCACATGGCCGTGTACGATAGACGACAAAACTTGAATGAGTGAAATTCGGGACAAACAAAGGAGTGGGAAAGTTTGAGTTTTGTGTATAGGAACAGGAAGAGTCGACTTAAGGATGGTATAAAGGATAGAGACAGTTCGAGGATGGATTAGAATCAGCTGAGGTATGACATTCACGGAGGATATCCAACAGAACAAAAGAATATGTCATTTCAACAAACAAGATGAAGAGATGCACTCGTAATGCATGGATTATTCATCAAAAAGCGTTCAGAAGCACTAATGAATCACATGATATTACCTAAAAATTGCAACGAACTGTTTTTTTCGCAACCTTATGAATAAGCTTGTGGTAAGCATATAAGTGAAATGGAGCTGGGTTGCAAGCAATCACCTGAACACTATGTAAGCCTTATTTCCACGCTCAAGTTTCTCCGTGAGCTGGAATAGATTCTGAGCAGACCTCAGGCTAAGCACCATGCTGAATCTCAGCAAAATTCACAGGTTATAATCCGTTTGAGACTGGTGAACGGGTCGATGTGTTTTACTGAACACATTAACTGTGAGATTACCACCTTGTGATATCTATCTCCGATCCATATCAGTCGACATTTGGGTCGATGTGGCATTCTCAACCGTATTGTGTCATTGTCAGTTATTAGGCGATGCTGCGTTCGTTATTGATAGCATTTTCCTCCTTTCAATCGCATCGATCCGATCGATTTAAATTGACAGATAAATCTGCGATAGATCAATAACTAACCTCTAAAAGATTTCTTGTGAAGACGATTTATTGGGGTAATGACACAACTTTGAAGATACGGCAGCAAATGAAAGGGCAGATGATGATCGAGCGATTTATGTCGTTATAATGTACTATTCTCCACGCATATAGGCAACATAATCCACGTTCTCCAATTCATTTTCATGAAATTGCAATTGAACTGGAAAAGTGAATGAATATTTGTGAATAACGCTGTTCTCATTTGTCGACTTCATAAAATGACCTCAACAGAAAGAAGATTCAGTGTAAACTTTCGGACCCTTTCATCAAAAGTATATGGCAGCTGTTTTTTTGTGATCATATAATATTCTTAACGCACGCTAGGTTTCCCTGTATAAAATCGGTAAGCTGATGTGTTCCAAGATTGAGAATTTGAATGACACAAGCATATTTCAGTTCACATTAAAGGGTACTTCATCCCGAGCCAAAATTGTCACGACCTGATTTACAGCGAAAACCGCCACAGATCCAGTGAATCTTTTCCGAGATTTTTTGGAGAAGTTGCCACTTCGCCTCCAACGCTTCCGCTGCGAAATTTGTAGATAAAAATAGATTGAATAATCCATCACCACCTCATATCCCAGAACTTCGCATAATATAGAATTTTGACCAAAAATAACCTCGAACAGCGATATATTTAGACAGGTCAATATTTACGAGACGGAAACTGAAATAACTCGAAGAAAATTGCAGAAAAATAGGAAAAATACAATGCTATTACCAGTGTTTAGCCGCTTGTCTTGATATTCCTCCGTCGTTAATAAAGTAATCGAATCCATCGTAGCATATCCAATCTTTCGCAAATTGAAGTGAAAAATCATTAATTAGAATTAGTGGGACACACATATATATGTATCACGATGAAACCTCCACTTTAAATAATGCTCACAATTTTAGTGACAAAGGACGATGACGATACCAATGAATAGAAATAATTATCTGGTCGCGGTTAAGAAAGCATTATTTTTTCCACTGCTGATGCATAATAAACATCGCACACAAGTAAGCTTCTGCAAGAATAATGAATCTAGGCAATTGATATAATTGACACCTGATCACATTAACATCATCAAAGTAATATTTTGGACAAGAGGTACACCAAACAATAATTCCCTCCTGCTTTTAGGAATGCGTACATAGCACGAAAAGGCTCCTTCTTGAAAGTGAACTTCTTACTACACCTTTTTATAGTTTCTTCTCTCAGATGTGATCGAATGTCTCAATTGTCTTAACTCACTGCCCAAGAGAACTTTTCAAACTTATGTCCTCCGCTTACTATGCACTGGTGCATAATAAACATCGCACACAAGTAAGCTTCTTCGAGAACAATGAAGCTAGTCAACTGATACAATTGACACTCGATCACATTAACACCATTAAAATGATACTTGTAGCAAGAGGTCACCCAAGAATAATTCCTTCCTGCTTAGGAATGTGCACGAAAGGATAGCAATAAAAATGAATTTCTTTCTACACCTTTCTATAGCTTCTCTTCTGAGATGTAATCAAATGTCTCAATTGCTTGAACTCACTATTCAGGAGAACTTTCCAAACTTATGTCCTCCGCTTACTATACACAGTTAAGCTCAACTTTTTTTGCCACGACCATCTTGCATTCATCACCGAACCAGCATAATTACTACTACCATTGAAATCATTACGATCAACTGAAGAATGTGAACTTACAAAGCCACAGAAGTGATGGTAACATTAAATACTCACAGTCATACCGGAATCAGAAAGGATAGCATCACTAAACACATAGCACTGATAAACGTCGGACATAAGTAAGCTTCGCAAGAAAGGAGAAATCTTTCTTTGGTCGAGAAACCTCTCATCATATGCCAGAGGATAATGTCAACAACAATGCTCCGGCAATGATTCTATCAGCTATCCTTATCAATTCCAGTATAACTTCTATGATAAATCTGTTCCCTCTTTTCAATTAAAAAAAACGTGAATAGAACAAAAAATATACAATAAAAGCTGGCCTGCAATAAAGACGAGACATGCTGGAACACGCAGAAATCCTTGAAATCCTTCTCGCTTGCTAATCCTTGCATACAAATGACAACCACCGATTGAAGATTCGACCACTTCCTCCGATAACCGATTTGCATAGCCATTCTCACTAAAAGAAACAACGACAATGCAACAAATGATGTTGCAAAATGTTTAAGAAAATAAAATGGATTATGAAAATGCTGGAGAATAGCTACAAAAAAATTACTTATCATAATAAATCTGGTTCTGTTTTAATCGCCTCTTTCCTATCCGTGGATTTACCAAAATGAACAAATGATAATAAACAAATAAATCACACTGAACAATGCATATGCAGTCTAATAATTTGCAAAATTGCTCATTATTATTAATGATGAAGAGATGATCGACGGAAAATTTTCATAGTGATTATGAAAAGGAAAAAATTAGTGAATAATACAAACATTTATTTACCTTTCTTCATATTTGATCGCATTGCAGACTTTTTATCCATCGACCACATTTGACCGTTTGCGGTAAACATCATTTAACGAACGAAAAAACAGTGCTAAAATAACTTGTTATCTGCCTAAGAATCGTCTCTTCTTCGGAGAGACAATCCTGGTTATGGATATCACACAAATCGCATTAAACAGTATATCACAATATCGAAATCACAAAAAATACATCACAAAAATATCACAAAAAATATATCACAAATTAATGCAAATTTTTTAAAATTTTTTAATTATCATTTTAAAAATTTTGAAAGTTTCTTCGCTAGTTTGTTTATATTGTTGGCATCACTTGATGCATATATCAATTGATGCCAGCAATATATCCACATATCACATTTGCATTAATTTAAAATTACTTGAAAATTCAACAGAATCTTTTAAGAATTAAACAAATTCAAAACATAACATTTTCAAGCATAACATATAAGTGCAATGAATACATTGATAACAAATGCAATAAAGTACGATGGAGATTAAAATTGAAGAAAAAAAACATCGATGAACCTATCAAACCCATTTCGGTAACCTAATTTTAGGCTTTCATTTTGATTTCTCCATTAACAATTGTGTAAATTTTTGAAAAAAAATGTACTCGTGAATGAATGCTTTTTTGCAGTCGTAAAACTGCACTGGATCATAAGAATTTCGAAAATAATGATCGTAAAAATCGATGATTCGGCTCAAGTCAAAATAAGTGAACTCTGAAGGGAATAAGCATTTCAGGATTGCCCCTTCCCTTGAGAGGCAAACCGAACGAGCAAGAATCGCAGGGGAATGAATGGAAATCTAGGCATTGCCCCTTCCCCGGAGAGGCAAGCCTAGTCATAGTATTGACACAGATCAAAACACAACCAACGAACGCGACTAAATTACTTAAGCATGCATCAAAAGTCACCGGAAATGTACAATATGCATTTCTTAAGGGGCATTCTCAGGTACATTAACATGAAATACTTCTAAACGAAACGTAACAATTCATTATGATCTTTTTTAACGTGATCATGAAATAAGTTAAGAAGTAAAGAAATTTTCATTATGACAATTATGATCAACACGAAATCAGAGGCAATTTACACTAGCAAACACTAACAAACATGTCAACTCGGCGACTTCTGCTGTTTAATGAAAAGCATAAACCATCTAATAATCGTCCACGTAACACATCGAGCGAATATATCGCTGAGCGATGATGTGAATAATACATTATAATAATGTTCGCTCAAGAATGAAATATGACAAGGAAAAGCTGATAAGATCACAATGAAAATATTGAAAATAACACAATGAAATTACTAACCAATACAGCAAAGGCGATATCACATTATAATCACACAGAACAAATGGATGCCTCATATCAACATGGAATAAATCACATCAATTCGAATAAATCTGAATAAATCGCATCAACGAAATATACGACCGATCGAAACGAACTGATAAATTAACCTTTAAATAAACAATAAAGAAAAAATACAGTGAACAATAAATTTCTGAAACAATAACGAAGAAAAATGTAAGGTTCTCTCTGCATAACTTCGAATTTTTCTTGAGAATAAAAACAACGAAAAACTCGGAAGATATATCGAAACATATCGAAACATTTTCTTTGGCTTTCTGTTTTCGATCCTTTGGTATATTCATGGCTTTTCAACACAAACATGAAAATCGCTGAACCTCACATAATCACAAAAGTAAAGAAATTCAACAATATCAAATGCAAATGAATTTGAAGAAAATAACCAACGATGAAACAAGATCTAAACGGACCAAAAATTACGTGGAAGAAAAGCTGAAATTGCTTTCATGTCTCTGCAATATTTTTTCATTTTTCAGCATTTTCGGCATTTTGGAAAACTTCACAACTAAATTTCAGCAGTACGATACCTTAACTCAAAACTGAGATTACGAAAGCAAATGTGGGAGAAATTTTTGCATTTTGTATTTTCTAAATTATTTCGCCGAATTTTATACTTTTGAACAAAAATTAACAACTGTGCTGCAACTCAAAACACGATGCTGCAACTCAAAACAAAATTAGTAACTAAATTTTTTGAATACAAATATCAAACACAAACTAACGAAGAAAATTTCAAAATTTTTTAAATGATAATAATCAAATTTAAAAAATGTCTTTGTGTTTTATAATTCATAAATTTTTTGGAAATTTTCATATTTTTTGATTAAAAATTAGCAACTACAAACACAAAACAATAACATAAAACAAATGACACTGACCAAGCGATTTAATAATGATAATAAATAAATAAATAAATAAAAATGTTTTTGTATTTTATATTTTACAAATTTTTTGGAAATTTTCATATTTGTTGATCAAAAATTAGCAACTTAAAACATGAAACCATAACACAAAATAAAAATTAGTAACCAAACTTTTGAACAATGATAGTAAAGAAATAAAAATATTTTTGTATTTTATATTTTATAAATTTTTTGGAAATTTTCTTGTTTTTATTATCAAAAATTAGCAACTAAAAATTTGAAACCATAACACGAAACAAAAACTAGTAACCAAATATTTCAATAAGGATAATAAACAAAATATTTTTGTATTTTATATTTTATAAATTTTTTGGAATTTTTATATTTTTTTCGAACAATAACAAATAACTCAAAAACAGGAAACGAACACTCAAAACAGAAATTAGTAACAAAAAACACAAACCAAACTCAAAATAAAAATTAGTAACCATGAACAAAAAACCACTCATCCACCAAAAATCATCTCAATATCATCAAAACACCACTTCCAACAAATCACCTTCACTATCAAAATCACCTTCACCATCCAACTACCACTATCATCAAAAACCACTATTACCAAAAACTATTTCCACCATCAAGACCATCTCAATACCAAACCAACTTTACCATCAAATCTACCTTACCATCAAAACCACTTCAACATCAAACTATCTCCACCAAAACCTTCACCATCCAAACTACCATTACCATCAAACTTCACCATCCCATTCCAACATTATCATCACAATCACCATCACTATCCATACCAACACTACCATCAAAATCACCCTACCATCAAACTTCTTTTGCCAACAATCCAAATCCACTTATCATCATCACCAAAACAACTCAAAAACTTCCACCAATCTCTATCACAATCAACATTATCACAATCAACATCAAAAACTCCCAAAACAGCATCACAAAAAAAAACGAAGAGGAAGAGGCGACCTACTAAAACCCAACAAGGACTATTTGATGCAAATGAGGGAACCCCAAAGACCGCCTGCAGGAACCTGATACAGGCGTTGAGGCATTCACGATAATACCACCCGAGTTACAGTTGAGGCCTTCATAAATCTTATCATCAAATGGGACACCCCAAGGAGCATTGTAACCGACACCATCAGGGATATTATTATAACCACAAAATGTTATTGATAATAATGAATAATGGAAATATTGTAGGGGAGAAGGAGGGGGGCATACTTAAAAAACCCTAAAACCGCCGCGGGGACCCGGGAAGTGGGAATCCAATAACACGAGGAATCGCCAGGAATTCCCCGCGTTATTGGACTCGACCAGGCGACAGAAAAATCTCAACTTATACAAATAATAATAATAACCAGAATAATAACAATAATAATAAATACATTAAACTAAAAGGGATAAGGGGACAGCCGGGGTGGGACATAAAAAAGGGGGAGGACTGTAATAAAAAACCCACAATAACGAGGACAGGAATATAATAATAATATTGTTACACCTGGGTGTTAGTGATTAATTACAAACATAGGGACGTGGACACCCCCCAGGGGGGAAGGGAATAAGCTCACCCCCCCGCACCGGAGAGCCCCGTTACCGCAATAAACCCTCTGAATCTTATCATCATCTAATCAAA
>JAPYMA010001182.1:0-16086 GCA_035041965.1 Anisakis pegreffii | reverse complement strand
TCCTACGTATCAATAATAGTTTTACAAGTCTTCCGAACTTCAGTCTGAGAGCGGTCCAATTGCGAATGGAAATTGAACAATTGGCAATAAACGATCAGAGCCGCCGACTGCTTCTTTCAACTTTTCTCACTATCAGGATTTTCTTGAAGTATTGGTTGAGTTTTCCTCTTTGTTTTTGTTAAAATTTGCATATTCCCTTGTATCACACATCCAAAAATACTCATCCGCTTCGTTCTGTGCTTATTTGCGAACATATCACGTTGGTGGGTTGTGTCTAGGTCTGATTATAAGAGACTCTTCAAAGCAACCTGTTCAAGCTCTTTTGAACTTAACTGAAAGAACATTTCCTTATTATCCCGTCCTTTTCTTCAACCTGATTTAGAATAATCAACGGGTTTTCATGCAGTAGAAGTGTTCGCAAGTTTTATAATGCTTAATACGGTCGTGCTGTTGTACGTTTGTTTGTTCGTTGCTGTTGTTC
Organism: Anisakis pegreffii; assembly: GCA_035041965.1. Taxonomy (NCBI): domain Eukaryota; kingdom Metazoa; phylum Nematoda; class Chromadorea; order Rhabditida; family Anisakidae; genus Anisakis; species Anisakis pegreffii. The sequence continues at coordinate 15,605 of JAPYMA010001182.1, read as the reverse complement.
ATTTCGTGGTGCTTATTCATTTGTGTTTCTGATTTAGTGAAATTTTCAGTTGAACACAACAAAAACATTTCACTTATTTTGAAAGTTTTAAAGAAAAGCGAAGTGGTGAATTTGTGCAATAAACTGTATCGTATCGTCACGTGTCATCGTATCATTCAGATTGGTTGTACTTCTGTCACTTGAACACTACCAAAATGGCTGCGAAAACGCGAGATGGTTAGTATTTGATTGTTCTTCATTTTATGGATGCTTTTGAACATTCAGTTCAAGCCTAAATGCTTCAAATTGATAGTTCATTTTGAAAGTTTGAGCATTTCCAGATTAGTAACAATTACATGTTGAGTTAACATATTTTAACCTATTCACATAATGATTGAAAGGCTTCACTGTAAGAAAATTATGAGATGTAACGTTGTTTTGAAATTAAGAGAAACGGTTTCGGATCATTTGTGACAATAAACCAAAGATTGTGTTTGGTTCATTGTTTTCAATTGCAGAGTTGGAAGCACAAATAGCACAGCTTCAATCGCGTAAACGTCAGCTGAATGATGACTCAGAGAACGGTGAGAATATAAGCAATGGAAAATCAACAATCGACAAAATTGCATTCGGTTCGGCGGGTGGTTATGATACGGTGAGTGTTGTGTTGTTCATTTTGTATTGGTTTTGGATCGTTGGCACCAATTATTCTTATGATTATTATTAAGGATGTGTATGGAAGTGTTCGTGGTAATCGAAAATCAGATTATTTGACGTCGATCAACACGGGTGATGACGATGATGAGGGGGATGATGACCCTCTAATGGGACCGATGGCCGCTGCTAAGGCAAACTATTCGGCACCAAAGCGCTTTGTCGAGGAAGCTGCCAAACACGCGAATGTTGGTTTTTAAAAATCAAATTTCCCGTTTGAACTGTTGAATATCTTCTTTGAATGTTTTTAATTTCTATTTCGTTTAGTGGTAATTATGTAGTTTGGGTTGTTGAAACCTTCATCAGAGAATATAATTACAAAATTTGCAACCTGAACTGCATAATTACCGCAAAATTTTTTGTCGAACGTTTTGATCTACCTTGTAGATCAAGTTGCTCTGCAGCGAAAATCGCATTTTTGCTCGGGTTTCGGTGAAAGTTCAGTTGATTGTGTCGATTGTGGATCGATAAGTGTGAATTGTTTGAGGAGATTGAATTTTCAGGATGATGATCCGTTCGCAGAAACAAGAACAAAGACGATCGCAGAAAGGCAAAGTAACTATCAGGCGAGGGCTCGACACAGACAGATTTCACCCGAACGAGCGGATATGTTCGGTAAGTGTTGTGATTCGATGAGTTTTGTCACCTTTACCGAATTTTGTCGAGTCGAAGTACTTTGTGAGTTCATGATTTTGGTTGTGGTGAGATTCATCGAAGAGATTCATTCATATTACAAGATCATTTGAAGTGATTGATGTGAGAAGGTGATATGAAGATACTGTAGCGATTTGCGTTTTACGCAGAATTCGATTAGTATATTTCTGATTTTGGTGAATGTTTGCAGCTGACCAAACACCCGACATTCGTGATCGATCGTATGCACAGATTATGAAAGAGCAAATGCTCCGTGAAGAAACGGTATCAATTTTAATGAATATAATTGCAAAGGATTGAGGATGTGTGCATTTTGAAAATGAGTTAAGAGAGTGAAAAGTAATGAGAAAATTAGATGTTAATTACAATTAAGTGTTAATTACCTTAGGTATCAGTTTTAAAAATTTCCATTAATTGAACTTGCATGTACATAAATATTTTTACGTTAACCCATGCAATGTTTCATCACAAAAAGTAGATTGATATTAGAATATATTGTGCAATAATTGTATTACAATGATGACTTCATATAATTTTTGCGAACATTTACATATTAAATAATGTATCAAACTGAGAGTGGATTTATATGAATTGTTAACAGATTATTTTGGTTTTTGTTTTGTTTTGAAGTGATATTTGTTGTGTTCAGAGTAAAGTGGAGAAGGAGTTGGTGGATAAGGCAAAGTCGGGTGAATTGAAAAGTAGTGGCTCACAGCAACAGCAACAAGCTACGAAGACATCGGCACCAGTGCAAAAACGAGGAAGATGGGATGAGACGCCGAAAATTGAGGCACTCGGAGCCGGCGCAATGACACCGTCATCACAGACGCCCGGCTCAACCCAGCGAAAACGTTTGGGTATCTCATCGACTATTTCTGCGGCGGCTGAGGTTTGAACGATCGATTGATTGATTGATTTGAAATTGATTAACTTTTCGGGTTTTTATGGTTTTATTTCATAGCTTCATTGTGTGCTTTCGTAATTAATTTTTCACCGGAATAGCGATTCTCTGAAGTTTTGAAACATAAAACTTAAGAAGTTAGTAGTGGATGGGTTTTGGATAAGGGATGATTTGGCTCCGGAAGGCAGATGGATTTAGGATGATGCTTTGGTTCATCTAGGTTGGTTGTTTTCAGATAGCGACACCAAGAGTGGCACGATGGGACGAAACGCCTGCACACGTGTCAGGAGTGGATGCAACTCCGGTATCTGGAGCAAAAACCTGGGATGCAACGCCAAGCACACAGACACCTCGTCGAAATCGATGGGACGAAACCCCGCGAGGTATGTTTGTAGGAAGGGAAAGGGCATAGAGTGAAACGCAGTCTTTGCGGTCGATTTTCTGATGAAGTTTTGTGCAGTTGACTCAATTTCTTATGATATTTTGGTTACCTCTCGTATTCTTTAATTGTTCTGAGTGAATGATTTTTCATCTGACTGAACTGATTGATTGATTGATTGAATTGTTTGACTTTGTTCAAGGATAACGAATGAATTTATTTGATTGTCTTTGTGTTTTTGCAGAATCCGTACGTGATGGGATGACACCAGGTGGGATGACTCCAGGCGCAATGACACCGGGATGGGGTGCGGAAACACCGCGAGATACACGATTCACCGATGATGTGAAGGTGCGCAGAATCATTTTGTGGTTTCGATTTGCGTAGTTAAGCACCAGAAATTCTTTCGTGTAGATTTGTGAATGAGATATTTTCAATTGATTAATTGTTTTGATTTGTTTGTGATGAGAAGAGAAGCGAACGAATATTTTGGTTCGTTTATGGGTTGCTGTTAGAAATGTTGGAAAGGAATTTCCGTAGGAAGTGAATGGAAATGTTCATTTTGCGCAGAATTATTTTGTTCATTTGAATATGAAACATTTCTCGTTTCGTATTTATAGAAAAAAAAGGAAATCTTTTTGAGAAATTGAATAGTGTCTTCTGTTTTTCAGGTTGAAGAAACACCGAGTGAATCGAAACGTCGTTCGCGATGGGATTTGACACCGTCGGCTGCCACGCCATCTGCGGCCACACCATCTGCAGCCGGTGGGGCTACACCTAGTGCGGCCCAAATGGCTGCCGCAGGCTCCGTGACTCCGTCTGGTTTCACGCCGAGCGCAGCACTCGGCGGAATGACACCGTCGATGATGACTCCGGGTGGAACCACTCCGGTGGGAGCGCTGGCGATGGGTCTCAAAACACCAGCGATGCCAACCGTACCGATGACACCCGATCAGATGGCGATGTTCAAATGGGAACGTGAAGTGGATGAGAGAAATAGGTGAGGAATAGTCATTGGATTTCTTTTGAATGAGGGAGGAAACCTGATGGTGCAGTTTTGCTGGTTTGTTGGTGTTTTACTGCAGTTTTGTGAAATTGAGGAAAGAACATCGGTTGAAATGTTGATTTAAAAATGTTTTTGTGGGCAGTAGTAATTTGGTGAATATTGAGCAGAGTTCTGATGGAATTTTGTTCATCTTCAACTGCGTTTTTGATGGAATTATGTAATGAATGTTTTTAAAGTTGATGGGAATGAGAATGAGGTTTTAAACAATTGAATGGAGTTTTTCTTGAGTGGATTGAACGCGAAAATTGCAAGTTTAGTAATTCTTTAAAGTGAAATGATGTTTTAGACCCTTATCTGACGATGAATTGGATGCGCTGTTTCCGCCCGGTTATAAGATTCTTCCACCGCCCAACGGTTATATTCCGATTCGTACACCAGGTCGTAAACTGTTGGCAACACCAACGCCGATGGGCGCTGCAGGCACACCGATGGGTTTCACCATGCAGGGAACACCCGAACGGCCGGGGCTCGGCGATAAATGTGGGTGATTTTGCATTTTGAAAGTATCTGACCTTTTTTTTAGATATTTCATTTGTTTCTTCTATATGTTTTACATTCCATTTTATGTACAATTTTTTAATATTTTATTTTTTATTCCATTTGAAATTGTCTTCAATTTTTTGTATTTGTATTCCATTTCATATTCCATTTTTTGTATTTTACTTATGAAATCGTCTTCATAATAATAACAATAATAATGTCATTCCATTTTTTTGATCTTTATTATTTTCCTTTTCCTTTCTAAACACTGGAAAGAAATGATCATCAGTGAATTTGTTCTGAAAGAAGGAAGTCTGAAATTTGGTCTGTACTTCGAGCGATTGAATGTTGGAGTGCTTAAAGGAAATTTGGTTCAACTTTTTGAAATTTCCAAAAAAGTTTTTCGCAAATGTCAACTTGAGTTGTTTCTTTCTCTTCATCATAATACTCATAATGGCATTATCATCCATCCTTGCATAATCGATTCACGTCGCATTCGATATTCAGCACTCGCCGCGCTGGTCGATACTCAACCGAAAAATGCGGATTTGCCCCCGTTGAAACCCGAGGATATGCAGTACTTCGATAAACTGCTGATGGATGTGGATGAGAGTGCGTTGAGCAAAGATGAACTCTGCGAGCGTGAAATTATGACGTATCTGTTGAAAATCAAAAACGGTACTCCACCGCAACGCAAGAGTGGCCTACGGAAGATCACCGAGAACGCACGACGTTTTGGTGCAGGTGCTCTGTTCAATCAGATTCTACCACTGTTGATGTCACCGACACTGGAAGATCAGGAGAGGCATCTTATGGTCAAGGTGAGGCAGGGTTTTGGTTTTGTTTTGTTGTCATTGAGAAAAGCGAGAGAGTTTGGTTTTGAGTTGAGTTGAGTTGATGGATGATAAGATAAAACTGACGATCATACAAACACTGCGATAAATCACTTATTGTTAGGTAATCGATCGTGTGCTCTATAAATTGGACGATTTGGTTCGACCGTACGTCCATAAAATATTGGTGGTCATTGAACCATTGTTGATCGATGAGGACTATTACGCACGAGTGGAGGGACGTGAGATCATTTCGAATCTAGCAAAAGCTGCGGGTTTGTGCTCTTTTTCATTTTTTGTTTTGATTTTTAATTTGTTCTTGTTGTTTTTCTACTGGACACCCAGAAATTGGTTGCTATGAATGACGAATGAAATTTGACTGATATCATGCATGATTAGTGGAACGGAATAATTGATAGATGAAGAGTTATTTCCAGTTAGAAATCTAGAATTTTTTGATAAAGTCTGAAATGAGTATCTATTGAAATCGATAATTTCAACTGCTGATTGAAGGTTTGGCGACGATGATCTCGACAATGCGACCGGATATAGACAACGTGGATGAGTATGTTCGTAATACAACGGCACGTGCGTTCGCTGTAGTGGCATCGGCACTGGGCATACCGGCCCTTTTGCCTTTCCTGAAGGCAGTCTGCAAGAGTAAGAAGAGTTGGCAAGCGAGACATACAGGTCGGTTTTGATATTAAGAATAATAATGAGTGATAATAATAATAATAATGAATTAAGTGATAATTTCACTCGTAATGATCATTGCAATAGTATTGATGATTTGTTCAATGATTCGTCTAGAAATCGAAGGATTGATTCCAAATTAAGCGAAAAGTTTAATTGTTTGATAGTGCATTTTTGTTGTGAATTTTTGAATGTTTTTCGATTGACAAATGATATTATGTTTTATTTTTATTCAGGAATAAAGATAGTTCAACAGATGGCGATTCTAATGGGATGTGCAGTTTTGCCGCATTTAAGAGCATTGGTGGAGATTGTAGAGACTGGATTGGTGGATGATCAACAGAAGGTTGGTTAATCATATTATAGAGCGAATTCGCTGTTTTGTTTTGATGAACTTCTTATTTGTAGAAGATCATGATAAAGAGATATTAGAAATTATTGTTGCTGTGAAAGTTTAATGAAGAGAAATTTGGTTGAACATTGAAATTTTGAGTGTTATCGGTTTTGGAGGTATCAATTGGTAATAGAGCAGTGAGGTGGTTTGAAATTGATGAACATTTGCGAGTGGTGGTTGAACATTGTGTTTAGGTGCGAACGATCACAGCGTTGTGTCTGGCTGCATTGGCTGAGGCAGCCACACCGTACGGTATCGAGGCGTTCGACTCGGTACTGAAACCACTCTGGAAAGGTATCAGATCGCATCGAGGAAAGGGTTTAGCGGCCTTCTTGAAGGCAATTGGCTTTCTGATTCCGTTGATGGACGCTGAATACGCGTCGTATTACACTCGGGAAGTGATGCTGATTCTGATTAGAGAGTTCGCATCGCCTGATGAAGAAATGAAGAAGATTGTGTTGAAGGTTGGTCGTTTGTTCATTTCGCTTTTCTTTCATATTTTAAATTTTTTGTTTGTGGGTTACTGATTTTGATGCATTTGTTTTGTTTTTTTTGGCTCTTTCGGTGTAAATGAAAGAATTATGGTAATAATGATAGTGATAGTGATGTTGATAGTGGTAATATTGGTAGTGATAGTTTTTGTTGCTTACCAGGTGGTGAAGCAATGCTGTGCAACGGACGGTGTAGAGGCTGCTTATATTCGTGATGAAATTTTGACACATTTCTTCAAAGCATTCTGGAATCATAGAATGGCATTGGACAGACGCAATTATAGACAGTTGGTCGATACAACTGTGGAAATGGCACAAAAGGTGTGAATTTTTTTTGGGGGAAAGCGGAATCTTTGTGGTTTTTTGTGAAATCTTTGTGAATACTGAAAAAAAGTTTTTTTTGATTCTTCATTTTTGCATTTGTTTTTTGTTTCATTTTGAAGTCGACGGAAATAATTTCATCATTTTGTAGGTTGGATCAGCGGAAATGATAGCGCGTATAGTGGACGATTTGAAAGATGAGAATGAGTTGTATCGTAAAATGGTTATGGAGACAATAGAGAACATAGTGGCGTTGATGGGTGCAAACGATATTGATGCGCGCCTGGAGGAACAGCTCATCGACGGCATCGTTTATGCGTTCCAGGAACAGACTCAGGAGGTGTGTTTACTGGTCTGGTTGCGGTCATAAAAAAGTGACTGTTAGTGTAGTGTTGTGATAACATTAGTGATAAAAGAATCATTATTATTACCTTGCGATTACATTGCGAGCTGTGTTCGTTTCAATACAATTTATCACTAATGATCAATGCGTACATTACTATAGTGGCATTAGGGTGACCATATCTATGAGAACGCAAGTCTATCGAAATCCATGTTTCTCTTTTTTTTTGCTGTGCAAACCTTGTCCAGCGCTGACCAAATAGCTTGACAAGTGGTTCATCTCATCTCATTCGTGATCTGCCCAGAGGCCTGTCCACGTTTCTTGGAATCCAATGTGTTATTCAATTGGTCCAGCCATTATTGATCATAACAATAGTAATAGTAATAATAATAATATTAATGGTGTAATAATGATAGTTGCGTGATAATGCCAATGGCAGGACTGAAGAGAATGAATAACAATAGTAATCTCAAAAGTATTTTATGGAAAGAAAAACATTTCATTTGAAATTTGATGTGTATGATAAGTTTACCGTGGTTGTAGGACGCTGTAATGTTGGATGGATTCGGAACGGTGTGTAAGGGATTGGGACGTCGCACAAAGCCGTATTTACCACAAATTTGTGGTACTATCTTGTGGCGATTAAACAATAAGTCAGCAAAAGTTCGACAACAAGCTGCAGATTTGGTTGGTTGATTGTTTCGATTTTTGGACGCAACCTGTTTTCTATTTGCTTTTTGAGGAGAAGGAAAGAGATTATGAGCAGTTTTGATTGCTTTTTGTTTCTTTTTTGAATCATTTTGATGCTTGTTGGAGATGTGAATTTGATAATTGTTGTTGTTGTTTTAGATCGCCAAACTAGCGCCAGTAATGAATATTTGTCAAGAGGAAAAATTGATGGGTCATTTGGGTGTTGTTTTGTATGAGTATTTGGGAGAGGAGTATCCCGAGGTGTTGGGCTCGATTTTGGGTGCACTGAAATCGATTGTGAACGTGATTGGTATGACGAAGATGACTCCGCCGATCAAGGATCTGTTGCCGAGACTTACGCCAATCCTCAAAAATCGGTATGTTTTTGATGTTCAGGTGCAAATTTTAATCTTCGGAAAAGAGTTTCTTTTTTGGTTTGAATTCTGGGATTGGGGAGTTAATGTTAATGTTTGATGTTGTGGAACTTTAAGACACGAGAAAGTGCAAGAGAACTGCATCGATTTGGTGGGACGTATTGCGGATCGTGGCAGTGAGTTTGTGTCGGCACGTGAATGGATGCGTATCTGTTTTGAATTGCTCGAGTTGCTAAAGGCACACAAGAAGTCAATTCGACGTGCAGCAATCAACACATTCGGATATATTGCGAAGGTCACTTGATTTGTTCTGAAGGCGAATTTTGACGGAGAATAGAAAGAAGAAGCAAGCACCTTGCGCATTGAATAAGTCAGTTGTTAGGAGGGTTGCTTTGTGCACCTGTACGTTCAGTTCAGTTCAGAAACGAATTGAGGTTTTGCTGAAATGCTCGGAGATAGGTTAATTTTGAAAAGCGCTTGAAGAAGAATTAGAGAGTATGATCAGTGATTTTGCACAATCTGATAAGGCCCCCATTCAGGGTGGTTGATAAGGGCCAATTGCGACATACATATTCGGTTGTTGATGAGATGACGGTGCTTATACAGGTAAGTTTTATTTATTTTTGTTACTATAAATTTATTCACTTGAACTGATGAACTGCTATTACGGTTCGTTGGTGGTGGTGATGGTCTATGCGCAACGAGGTGGGTGATCACCGATTGAAGTAATAAGAACGGGATGGATGATTTTGAGATGGTTGGCGGGTTTTTTACTTCTTAGAGAGATGAAAATATTTTGAGATTGTTGGGCGTTGATGTCACAGAACATAGAGTGGTTGGGCCATTAAGGTGCCAAGAGATTAGCCGAGAGGAGTTTGCATTTTTCGTTCAGTCAGTCAGTTCATCCCGATCTTGCAAAAAGTTACAAAAATTTCGTTCAGTAGGCATAGGTAGGTTGTTTGCGAAAGAAAAATCAATTGGGAAATCGCTTCGAAAGGTTGAATACCGCCTTATTGAAAGCGACAGTTTGTGTGTCTATTCGTTCGGATGATAACTGTGATGTATCGTGTTTGTTCGTCATCATCAATTTTCCTCCAACTACAAGAAGAACATTCAAAATTTGAAGACGTCAGTGTCAGCAGCAAGTCTTCATAGTGAATGAAAGATTGACCGGGCAGTGAATCGCAATCGTGAACTTGTTGACGAGGAAGAATAAAAGGAGCATAACAAAAGGATGATTCTCAGAATGATTCAAAAGGACTCGGAAACAAAAGGATACTCGGAAGGAATGATTCAATAGATTTCTCGTCCATGAAGATATGAAGATGAGAAGATGGAAAGAAAGTGAATCAAGTGATTTGAATGAAGCGGTGATTGTTGTGTGATGAGCGTTTATGTATGCACTCAGTTGTGGTGATGGTATTGAATAAAAAATTTTTCGACTGGTGAGATTTGGTGTGAAAAGTAACAAGTGCTAACCCAAAGAACAACGAGAAACATCTAAGAGTATAAGTATAATTTTTTAGTGTAATTTATGCTCATGTGAAGTGATTGTGAAGCGCTAACCAGCTCAGCTCTACAAGCCCAGTGGCGATTGATTGCTTGCTTGAATCGCTCATTGAATGGGCGAAGATCGTCTACGGGTGATGATATATATCTACATAAATATACTATCATATATGCTTCTATTGTTTTGGATTATAATCGATCCGTCTCATTCATTCATTCATTCAGTAGTAATATGAAATTTGCAGATTTTCAGTTTCATTTACAATTAATAGTGATGATAAATTAAAGCGTGTTTTTAATTTATTCATTTCTTATTCTTTTAAACAATTTATTCATTCACTTTTATGTTTACTGCACACATATCCATTAGCATTTGCGTTCAATGTTCATCATATACATTTGAAACGTTTGATTATTTAAGATATTTATGGTTTGAGATGTGTAGCTGTCTAGTTGAGATTGGTAGCGATGATTTTGATGATTTCAATAACAGTTTTATAATTGATATGAATAATGAATAATAGCTGTGATGAATAGTGATAATAGTAATAATAATAATAATGATAATAATAATAATAATAATAACAATGAAAATAATAGAAGTATTAGTAACAATAACAATTGTTTTTCTAATGATTTAAAATTGTTCAGGCGATCGGACCACACGATGTGTTGGCGACACTGTTGAACAATCTGAAGGTTCAAGAGCGTCAGCTGCGTGTTTGTACAACGGTGGCGATAGCGATTGTGTCCGAGACATGCGCACCGTTCACTGTGTTGCCAGCAATAATGAATGAGTATCGTGTACCTGAGATTAATGTACAGAATGGCGTTCTGAAAGCACTTTCGTTCATGTTTGAGGTGGGTATTTGGTTGTGTTGCTTCGTGAGCATTTTAGTGGCAGACTTAATTGTGGATTTGCAAAATGGCAATATGAATGTTCTGGTTGAGTATTTTTGAAGTAGTGGATTTTTCCGTTTTTTTTGTTGGTTTTTGTCTTATTGATGTGACATTGTGGAATTTTTGAACGAGCAGTAACTTCGATAAAGTTACTGTAGAGCAATGTTTGGAATGTTGTTTGAGGTGAAATATTTTTTATTGTTTGATTTTTTTTCAGTATATTGGTGAGATGGCCAAGGATTATATCTATGCAGTAACGCCTTTACTGATTGACGCTCTTATGGAGAGGTTAGTCGTGGTGAAATGTCTTTTGAAAATATTCTACTGCTTTCGCATTAAAAATCTTTTTGAATGCTGAAATTTAAAAGAATGGAGAGTTCGCGTTTTGGTTGGAACTTTTGTCATTTGAAAATTTGAAATTTGGAAAAGATTTGTGGAATTTGTGATTTCAGAGATATCGTTCATCGACAGATCGCGATGGATGCTGTTGCGCATTTGACATTAGGTGTGTACGGGTTCGGTTGTGAGGACGCCCTCATACATATCTTCAATTACGTATGGCCGAATATGCTTGAAAATTCACCACATGTCATTCAACGGTATCGTTTTCGTTGTGTGTCATCATTGCGTCGTATTATTGTTGTCAGTTATCGTTAGCTGTTATGTCACTAATGTTTTATTGTTTCAGATTCATATTTTCATGCGATGCCATGCGTGTTTCATTGGGTCCAATCCGTGTAATGCAGTATTGCCTACAAGCCCTTTGGCATCCGGCTCGAAAAGTTCGAGAGCCAATTTGGAAGGTAAATATTTCATTTTGTTCATCATCGACTTTCAACCCTCATTGTTTCACAATTGATGGAATAAGAATCATGCATCACTACGCATGTCTTGACTGATTATTGATGAAAAGCTGGTGAAATAAAGTGATCGGTTCGTGGAATGTGAATTGATTGAGCTCATTAACATAGCTGGATTTGTGTTCGATTTAATGAGAGGTGCATTTTAAGGTATTCAACAATCTGATGTTAGGATCGCAGGATGCTCTAGTGGCTGGATATCCACGAGTACAGAACACCGAACGGAATTCGTATATTCGATATGAATTGGATTACGTTCTTTGAGGAATGACATTGGTTTTGGTTTAATCATTATTACTGTTATTGTCGTTTTTATTATTATTTTTAGTTTTATGTTCGTAAATGGATTGACCAATTTCATCGTTTATCGTCGTTATAATTACGTTGATAAGATATTGTGTATGAGTGAGACGAGATGTATTATTATTGTTATTGTTGTTGTTGAGTGAAATTATTGAGATTTGGTTTTATTTTTATTATTAGTGTTGCATAAGCTGTTTGAACGATTGAAGTAGTAGCAGGCAGCATGTCTAAACTGAATTTAAATATGTGAATGTAATATCGTGAACCGTTAACTTTTGAAATATGTTTTCGTTGTTTTTATTTGAATATGTTTAAGCAGTCATTATTCAACGAGGTTAGTAATTTAGCAAATGATTTGTTTGAATGCTTTATTGTTGTGGAGGTATTGAAAATTTGGAATGGATAGTTTTATGAAAATTATGGGAAATCGAGAATTTATTTTCTTTGTCGATGGTGCGAATTTTACCAGTAATGAAAGTTCTAATTTGCAAGCTTCCGATTTGGGCGATTCTCTCCTTGTCGCAGTTCAAAATAACATTTCTTCGTGATGTTATTCAGTTTGCTTGTTTTATTAATATTATTATTATCATTGTCATCATTATTATTTTTTCTTGGGAATATCGCTTTTATTCCTATAACATAACAGATATTATTACCATTTTTCACATGCTACTTCAGTTGTGACTAATTCACAGTTCAAGTCTTCAAATTTCATCTGAAAATGTCCTCTCATAAAAGTGTTTAATCGTATTACTTGGGTTATTTTCTACCATCGTGTTTCAACCTATTTATGTGGTGATTTGATCATCATTTCTTTCGTATTAGCTTGGTTATTCGATGACATTATGATGGTTCTACACGATGAGCTGTTATTGTAGCAGTATGATTAATCTACCGTTTACAATAACATGCTCATTCAAATACAACAGTTTTCTTAGCACCATACATAATTGTTATCGATGGATTGTATTTGACTCAATTCTTGAGAATCGTAATGACAATGATGTGTGAATTTGTTGCAGATACTTGTCGTGTATTGTTTCAATCACGACAGCTGTCGGAATATTGAAAAGGCAGGTTCATGGCTTTCAATATTCTGATGCTATCACTGTCATTATTACCACTATTGTATATGTTTGTTTCTCATAATCATTGTTTTGTTTGTTTGTTTGTTTTTTGATAATAAATGTTTCATAATTATTGCGTTGTTTCGAGAGAACGATGAAGGCGGCACACAACAGAAACTTGTTGAAACACCACAGAGAAAGTTGGTTATAGAAACCCAGAAAATGAAATAATACATTACCATTTATTACTTGTATTATTAGGTTCGTTCTGGAGTTGATGTTTATGTAACTTTTGATTTGTCGAATTATAAACTCATCTAGGGTATGCACATAATGTTCAATACGATGCATTTTTGAAGGAAATTGGTGATTTTCGATTGTTTTTTATCATTGAATGTGTATTATGATTTATTGGATTTCGGAGTGAGTCCCTAAAATTGAGCTCAAATGATGATGCTGCATTGCAATAGAGATTCAGAAGGCGATATGATAGGGATTGATCGACAGACTCGTGCGATGTGTCCACGAAGGCCAAGGACTATTTGGTGAAAGGCGTTAGTCACTGATTGAAGGAGTTCTTCAAGTGGACAGATAAAATTCAGCTTTCGTTGTGGGGCTAATAGAGAAGATAGATTAAGGCTGGACCCAAGTGATATATTCCTTTAGACGGGCATTTTTTTTGGGAAAAGAGAAGTGAAACAGAAGTATTACCGTATCATAAATCGCCTTGTTGATTAGAGAGGAGCCATTTGTTTAGTGCATATAACGTATTGGAGCTACAGTACCCTTGACTGAAGAAAGAAATTTTTCACATACGGTGCTTTCGATTAATGCAGTTGAACAGCGAAGAATACGATGAAACAACTCGGAGAATTCAACTAACAACAGTGCATTTAAGAATAATACAAATAGATTGGAGATTCGCTTATTGTTGATTCAACATTTGATTGTACATGAATTGATGTTTGCATGCGTTGGCAATTGATAGGTTCGGATTGAAGGAAAATCAAGATAAATGTTAAATTTGCACTGCAGATTCGATGGCAACTTGGCTTAGAGAATGTATTTGGTGAGTGAACAATTTCATGAGATGATGGCATAAATCCAGTGTGAAACATCGTCAAAAGAGTCAATCCAACAAAAAAAAACAATCCAAAATGATTCAAGTAACCAAACAATTGCAAGCACAACAACAACAAAAAGGGCGAAACGACCAAAATGACGTTCGTTCGCGTTCGGAAAGGAGTCCGAACCACAACTTGGAAACGCATCATCCGTCAGATCGTCCGTCGTCAGCCAATTCATCGACGCTGATCGGCAATGTTGCCGCTATTCCGGCCCTGCCTATGCCTAAACCGAATCTAGCGATAACTCACACTGCATGCGTTAGTAGTTGATTCTTTCAGTTTTTTTGTTCTTAATATTGTTATTATCATCATTAAAATTATTATTATTGATATTATTATTGTTAATTATGTTCATTATCATTAATATTTATCATCATCATCAGCATTTATTATTGTTATGGGTTCGTTGATGTTATTCATCAACGTTGTTCTTTTGTATTTGCGAGCGATTTTCGCATCAATTCTCCGGCAAATTCTCATAGGTGTGTGTTGCTTGGATGGACGGGAATATCTTCATTTTTTGATATTTGGATCGAATTTTTTTGGCAAACGATTCTCTTGCTCAGAAATATCGCCTTCAATAACGAAATATCTCTTTAGCTGAACATATCTTAGACTCAGCACATAAAACGGTGATGACTTCCGATCGACGCATAAATTTTGACCGTAACAAAATATGAATGATGCAAGTACGAAAAGTAATTCAATACATGTTGAACGATCGCATGATTGCATGATTCTTCACAAAATTGATCAAAAAACCGTACGTTTTTTGGCGAAAATCAAACGAAAAGAGGAAACTGTAGCAATTCAAATTTCAAACTTCTCATAAGGTCGCATTTGAGTGATAAGCAAAATTTTAGATTAGTCACTTCCAATGAGCGAAGAGTGAATTTTGGATGACAAAACCGACTTCCGATGAGAGCTAAGGAGAGATGAACAGTAAGAGCAAAGAATAAACAACATTATTTCCGCTCAGACTTATTGGCGCTGGACATCCGCTCAGACTCATAGGCGATTGATGTGCAAGATATGAACGGCAGAAAGGTGCTAATGAGTTACCATTTTGAACAGCCGCCATTCGTTTGAAGGCTTCAGTATGCCTCAAAGCCTCATCCTTCTCGAACATCAACTGAACATTCCGTGCCCGCAACGCTTCACCTGTTTCTTGCAATGCCTTCACTCGAACACGTAGCTGATTAACATCTGCCTTAAAAAATGATCAGTTCAATTTAAATCAATCACAGTTCACGTATCGCATCGCATCTTCCTGCAAAACTCTCAACAAATCCCAACCAACAACCAAAAACGAACGTGTAAAAGGCAATTCTCTTGGTATTGATCGTTGAAAGTCTCCACACCATCCTCATTGATCAGAATACGACCCTGAAATGTGTCAACAATTGTGATTGCGACACTTTAAGTGACGAAAAGTGAATTTACAAAAGCAGCGATGAATAATGAGTCGATTCGTGAAACAAATGTGATAATTTACCTGTTTAAAATCAGCAAGCTAGCAATACGTAA
>JAPYMA010001181.1:0-41070 GCA_035041965.1 Anisakis pegreffii | reverse complement strand
TCGTTCAGAGTAGTTGTTTGGAACAGCCATCAGTAGTGAATCAGTAATCTTTCGTCATCAGTAATAAACTATTAATGTAACCGAGTAGATCCGTAGCAATCGACGTATCAAGCACGCCACAACCAACCAATAACGAGTGCCTGTTGCCATAGATAATTTGCATAGTTAAATCCAGCCGGATATCAACAACAATCCATTAAGCCATCACAACAATGACGAACGTTTTGCCGATCGCGCAGAACGATCGACAAACCAACCGTTCACCGTCATCTCAGAATGTGAACCAGTTTCAAGTTAAGAAAACATTTTCAAATGATTGTAATCAATGATATGTCCTATCAGACAGCAAGTACTATTTGATGATACTCCTCCAAGGATCAGCATTGCCTCTTCTTCGTCCTGAAGACAGTCCTTGACTCAGTGAAAAAATCTGTCATTTGGTGTATATCCAGTTAAGGAAAGCGAAATATTGAAAACTTAATTGATTAAATTGGTAGACACTGAGATATGAGAGGACAAAATTTTATGGTCTAGAATTTCTGTTACACGATTAAATACATTGCGTATTTTGCCTAAAACTGATTAAAAGTTGGCTAAAATAGTGTGCTTGGATTTTGTTTTAATGCACAGTGCAATCTTGAATTGTGCTCGAGAGCAGTTGCGATAATTCGCTCGAATAACACATCATTACCTGCGCTTAACCAGTCGGTCTGTAAAAATTTCATAATGCACAAATTCCTTAGACTATTTTTCGTTGATCAAACAGAGAGAGTTCGAGTGGGTCAGAAGGGTGGCGTTAAAAACGGCAAAAGACTGAATCAACAGGCTGACGGTTTGGCACAGCAATAGGGGAAGAGCACAAAGAGTTAGATGGATGAAGAGATCAATCTATAAACTGGCCGGTTAAGGTCGGGTACAGAATGCATGATAAGCTATTTGATACTATTATATAAGCTTTTATTCATGATGAGTACTGTCAAATAAATCAATGAATATCAATCCCAGAGGACAACTTATAATTCATGTGTTCTTTTGATGGTTTGAAAGTCGTCATGAGGAAATCGTGCATCTATCAAGAGAAGACAAGAGATCTCGCGCAGTTTGATTCGGTACTGGTTAACAATGGATAGGAAAGAGGACAAGAGAATTATTAAAGGAAACATCAAAGATTATTGCTATAGTAACGATAATAATAACATTAACAACTCAACAAAGTTATAACTGAATAATGGATATGAACAAACGAACAACACAAACAATAAATTGACAAAACATTAATTAAATAAACCTGCAATTTTAAAGAATGTGCCGTCAAAATAAACGCGATACGCAAGTCGTATAAAGCCAAACGATTAATATCCGTCTCTGTCAATTCATTTAAATATTTCAACTTCGTTTTAATCAACTCTTTTGATGATCTTCCATCACCATTCAGTGTATCGATACGCTCTATTAATTTTCTTGTTGAATATTTGCTTAAAAAGAGACAATTCACCAAGAAGTAAAATTAAGAATAATAATAACGACATAAATAATAATAACTATAAATAATACTGTAAAGTATCATGATTATATAATAGTACAATTCAAATGCTAACAGAAAAACATTTCTTGCTGATGGACAATTGAATAACGCATTAATCAAACACATTTCGGCCTCCAACAAAACTGTAAAAGAATGAATGCACCAATAATTATCGTAATATCATTATGACAATAACTGTATCAATATCTCAATTTCCTAACCTTTATTTCAGATTAATTAAAGTTGGTAAACACAAGAGTACATAAAGGAATTGAATTTAAAATAAGACAGTTTTAATTAACGCATGGAACACGTAAAGGGAATGAATACCAAAAGAAAACCAACCATTACATTCGAAGGCTGATAGTGGTGTTTCTTGCTCAGTTAACAATGCAAATTTAACGATAAATCTTGAGATTCGATCATCAATTAGGATACCGTCCAAATTATTTTGATCACGACATAGAATTCGAATGAAACAAATTTGTAATCGACACAAATTCATTGCTGTTGCTGCAGAAGGCATTGCTTCATCGCTTTCTTGTGATTCAAATAATTCAACAAATAGCTTGCTTATGGCCTGGAAGATGAATAAATTAAATAATTAGACACAGCTTGCGCATTTCTACGCGGATTGTTTTTCAAGCAGAAGTTCAAAGATGATCGGAATGATCAGAACAATAACAATAAAGAAGTAAAAAGCTGAAACGAAGTCAATCAATCAACGAACTTTTCGAGTCTTTACACTGATATTCTCGAATGTGAACTTCGTTGTCAGCTCATTTGTGATTCTCTCCAGCACTTCCCCAAGGCATTCTTTCGGTAGTACTCGCCAATTCTCCACTGCTTCAACACTGATATCACTCATCTGAAATTTCCTGATTCCCAAAAAAACATATAAATTAAACAACTCATTCATTAATTGAACCTATGCATTCAATACTTATAAAAAACTATCAACGTGACAGCACAGTGTCTGGATAATCACTGAGTTTTGATTAAAATTATCGCGCATGCGGTTGCAAACAAATTTTCCACAAGAATTTCGATTCATACTTTCGGCTCATGAATAAGCGCTGTCTTAGGCTTAGGCTTACTCTCATTAATGCATCAATAACATCATCAATCGTTGTCTTTCATCATTACGCCTATAACGATTTTGGCCTACACTGCCTAGAGTCTACTCTCGTTGCTAAGATAAAACAATTGGATGTTCAAGCAGGTTTATATTCATTTATAACGAATTACCTATGAAGAGTATCTACCTATGTTAATAAAACGATGCACATGGCTAAGAGGCGGACTGGAAGAACCGATAGGCGGAGCCAATTTCACCGTAAGAACGAGTGTGCAAGAAAGAATTCGACTGCAACAAACATTTTCCTCTCCCTATTTATCCGGGCTGGAAAGCAGCTCTTTGTTGGGCTCAGCTAGAAGCTGGACCAGCCGAGTGATCAGATTAAAAATGCTTCACTACGCTGAAAATCTATGAAACAGATGAAAAATATTACTCGCGCATGCATGTACCATTTCAAAAAACAATAATTTTGAATTTTATACACTTTAGATAGGTGTAATAACCACATTTAAATGATGATGGATTTGCATTAATTCGATTTTACGACAAGAGAATGAATTTTAAAAACAATGAGTGCGATAATTATCCCAACTAAAAGTGAATCACTGCCACACAAATTACGGAAAATAGAAAGAACAATAGAACAGAATAAGCTAGTGTGGTGCGGGGATCGGAAATTTTGGGCACCCCGTCCCGGAATCCCAATTCCCGTTGCCGACCATATTTTAGGGGTCCCCGACTAGAAAATTTCATCTCCGATCTTCCCCGATTTTTTCCGTCCCTGCAATACTAATAGCCGGAGAGCCCGTCCCCGACTTTTTTTGACTCGGCCGCATTTTTGGGGTCCCCGACTGCAGAACTTCTTCCTCGACTTTTTTTCCGTCCGCACCACACTGGAATAAAGTAATAAAACGACTAATCATATAGCTCAGAAAACCTCAATTTGCCAGGATTATTCATTGCTGTACAAATTATTCGTGTTGTGGAATTCCTTACAAACTCAGAACCATACTGTATGTAACGAGGTTGGAACCAACAGATTTCTTCGGTGGTCCCCGACCGAATGCAATGTCGGTGGCTACTGAAAGGAAAATTTTGGGCATAGGTCGGTGTCGATCGTCGGTAACCAAAGCTCGGTTTACCGAGGCCTCCGACGTAACCAGCCCTTTCGGTTGCGGTCGGAGGCCCCGAATATCTAGGATCAAGATTTTCGGCTGGTACTTACTGACCGAATTTTTGGGGGTCCTCGCGGTTCTGTGGCCACCGACCCAATCCTAGTTCTAACATTATAGCACCTCTGATGTACTCAAGCAAATTGGCTCCGCCTTTTGACAATCTGGCTTAACGAGATCGGCTATAAACGATAAAGTTGAGCATTTATTGCCAAAACAATCCGAGAGGAAACCATAAGTGAACAGGAAAAGCAAAAGCGAAGAGATTAGCATGCTGATTATGAAAAGATTAAGCAGTATCTATCAGAAGGCAATAGGAACGAGCATTATTCAGTTGGGCAGACGTGCACAGGTAGAGTTTTGTGTGTGCAGACAGACACACAGAGAGAGGGTGTATGTGTGTGTGTGTGTGTGTGCAACGATTTGTGGTCAACGTTCTATCGGTCGTTGAAGGGCTGAGTGCGACGTTGGTGACGTTCGATTCGACTCGATTTTTTTCGTTTTCGTGTTTTTTTGCTACTTGAAGAAGTTGCACGAGGCTTTCAACTATGCTTGTAGGGGAGAGCATCTTGAGAGATACATCCATAAAGAAAGTTTTATTCACTGCTAGATGCATGGATGAAGTAAGGAAATTGATCGTTGGAACGAATATTATTGATTCTGTTTATTGTATATGTGGTCAGCAGTTTTGACGCTTTCGATTGGACGAAAATAATTTTTAAATAACGAGTTTCTAAGGAAATGGAAGCCGTTGCGGAGCATGACTTCACGGCAACAGCTGAGGATGAATTAAGCTTTCGAAAATCACAAATTCTTAAAGTTGGTTCATTGATTCAGTATTTCTTATCATTTTCATTATTTGTCATTTTTGTCAATATATATCGTTGCGCTTGAGAATTTCTTGTGAATATAATCATTTATTGCTTTTAATTTGTTTCGGAGCCTGACTGAAATAGTCCTGTTTTTGAATAGGTGTTGAATAAAGATGAAGATCCGCACTGGTATAAGGCTGAATTGGATGGACAAGAGGGTTTTGTGCCAAGTAATTACATCAAAATGAGCGAACACGACTGGTTGGTCTTTTACGAATCACTTGCCACAGAGCTTTTGGATAAAGAAAGATTAGACGTGCAGTTATTTATGCATTACAGATATAGCACTGTGATCGTTGAATTCATGTTCCACACGAATTTCTGCATTAATTTTATTGGATGTTTAGATAGTGGGACGTTAAGCAAGGAAACTGGTGATGGGTTGTATTCGTTGAAGGAATAAATGATTTTAAGGTATTTGGGCAAAATAAGTCGTGCTGATGCGGAAGCATTATTGCTGAGGCCCGGTAACGGAGATGGTGCGTTTTTAGTGAGACAGTCAGAAAGCTCGCCGGGCGATTTTAGTATTTCAGTGAGGTAACTGAGTTTTTTTTTAGTAGCATACTCTTTACCGTTCAATGTTTTCTTCCAAAGTCAATTATAAATTAATTCTTTTAAGGTTTCAAAATGCGGTACAACATTTCAAGGTGCTTCGTGATAACAATGGCAAATATTATCTGTGGTTCGTAAAATTCAACAGTCTCAACGAACTTATCAATTACCACAGGTTTGTGCTTAATTAGACCATTTAAATAGTTATGTTTTGCAGGTGGTATCAACTACGCAAGACGGGTTGGTAAGTGTCGTACAATCTCAAAGGCTATTATGATCAAAATGGGGTTCAGCCCACCCATATGGTTTTCCGAATACATGTGTGTCGCGCGAGTTAAACACAATACTAACGCAAAGCATGAACTGAGTTTGTAAGCTATTAGGATTGTAGCTTACGAACTGATAGTATTGGAATTTGTGTGTGTGTGTGAAATAATTGAAAGGGATAGTGGAATTTGTATGTGTGAAACTGAAATGTATACGGATTTACTGTGCATTTCCTTAAGTTGGGCAACTTGTAAATTTTGTATCCATATAAGCGGAAGGCTAGATTCAAGTGAACAAGGCCAAAACACATTCGTGGGAAGCCTACAAACTGATTGTATAGTGCAGTGTTTCTAACGCTTGGAAGCTGCATTGTCCACTTCGATGGTCTAATGGGCCGTCATTACCCCCTCCCCTTCCCCACTACGAGAGCAAGTTGAAAATCGATCTGGGAATACCTCGATAACAGAAATTGGTTTTCCGAAGTAAAACAAATATTTTTCGAACTTCGTTCACTAAGTGTAGAAAGAACGTGAACCTCAGCAATTAATAGCGAAAAGCAATGGAAAAAACATTCGTCAGCAATGAAAAAATTGAAATTTATCGCTAGGTTCATCGGTTCATGAAAAAAAGAGTTACAGTAAACGTTTGAGAAATAATCTTCGAGATGAGTGGAAAAGCAATCGTTCCGTAAAGTTAAGCAACAAGTAAACATTCATGAATCGGTGAATATAAATCTAATCTGCCGTGGGTTTTGAGATACGACAAGTGCACAAAGCCTGATATTTTATATCCCCATTCTTTTTTTATGATCAGAACTCCATTGAAAATGTACGAAGGAAACACTTTCAAGCATTGTAGTCATTAATCTCACAAATAATGTTGCCGTTCACCAGTTGAAAATACATTCATAATCGATTGAAGAAGTAGAAATCATCTAAAACCAAAAGAAGAGATTGATAACATCGAATGCAAGTATTACAGAAAACATGAAATCAATCATCTGAACCCGATGAAGAATTCTTGATGAATGTAGCATTCAATTGAAGTAAAAATTCTCGAACGATTTGAAACTCATGAGTCTTGAAGTATAAATAAAAATAACTGTGAACTTATTTTCATTCGGTTATTCGGTTACAAATTAATCGTTCGGTCACATTAACGACTAAAAGTCATGACTGATTAATCCAACGAAGTGAATATGAGCATGTTACAAAAACGGTTCCGAAAGTGAATTCAAGTTCGTGCCCAACGGAGCAAGAAGGAGAGCATACTTCATTGACCGGTTTTGGGATGCATTGGGGTGTGTTTCGAAGAGAGCGACGCAAATCGCTTTCAATCACCAATCCAGATCGATGTTTTGCTTTCAAAAGTAACACTGCACGAAATCTGGATTTGCGTAAATCGGTTGACATAAACAGTAGCAGAACCCATATAGCCTTCTCGGATATGATCTAATCATCAGTGGCCAGAATTTCAAACTGACTTTTGTTCAAGCTTAGGCGAGCTAATGATCCGCAGAAAACTCAGAAAAATACCACGTTTAGATAAATAAATGAAAAAAGCACCGTCACAGTAGCGTTCCATCATAACGTAACAACTCCACGAAATAAAAGTTCACAGACCTCGTCAATTACTCCTCTGACATCCTCAAATTACTCCCGTGAGAAACGCTGGTATTGTGTGTGCGTGTTTCACTTCACAGTGTGATCTCGCCATATCATTTATGGCGAGACAGCTGTCGTAAAGAGATGAATCTTACAGATATGATCTCGTGACCATTAAATGAGAATGTTGTTGAAGGAATTACGAAATGAAATGCATAATAACTTTCAGAAGTGCATCAGTATCAAGATCACATACAATTTTATTGCAAAATATGGACAGTGCAACCACACAGCAAACGACACTCGTCCAAGCCATGTTCGATTTTACGCCAATGGAAGATGGTGAACTGGCATTCAAGCGTGGTGAAATTATCACAGGTTTGCTTTTGTTCTACCCCAGTGGATGTTATATCGTTTATTTCTTAACTGACGTAGTTTTTTTTTGCAGTGACAAATCGAGATGATGATAATTGGTGGGAAGGTACGTTGAATAACAGAACGGGTATGTTTCCAGCCACATACGTATGCCCATTCAATAATAGTGCTCATTGAAGTGATTATTCATTCGTAATGTTTATGTTTACGTGGTATATTATCCACTGCACGTTACCCATTCGTATGGGTAACATTACAATATACCAGTGTTTCTCATAGGAGGTACATTACCCCCTGGTTAATTTGAGGGTGTAAATGAACTTATTCTTCAATTTCAAATTTTCCATCGCTGATGAATGTTTTTTTTCATTGCTTGTGGTTAATGCTGAGGTTCTTGTTCTTCCTGCGATTGATAAATATAGTTCTGAAATTACTTGTTTTATTCCATAAAATTAATTTCTTTAACGCCATCGATGATTTTGTGAACCGGTTTTTGATTTCCTCCAAACGTTTTGCACGGAATTATTAAATTGTAGTGAAGAGGGGGAGGGGAGGGGGAATGACTGCCTACCAGATCATAGAAGGGTTAATGGAACTTCCGAGCGTGAGAAATATTGCAATATACATATATTCATTATTATGTAACACTTCATTAATAATGTCATCACCATAATTAAGTTCTCATTTTATCAGCTCATCGCTAAACTCTTGCTATACTGTGCCAAACCTCGGCATCATCATGTATCGTTGTTTTTATTTTATTTTATCTTATCATTATCTGCGCAGTTTTGATGCAGTCAGTATCTCTGTTTGTAATATTACTGAGAAACATTCATTTGTGTTCATATGAGATTCTTATGAAAGTACGTTTATTTTATCGATTGTTCATGTACTATGCATTAAAGTCCAATCGTATATGTGTTATTGTTTTCGTGTAGTTTTGAAATTTTTATTTCAGTTTTAATTTATTTCGTTGTTTTACAAATTGATTCAGTCAGTCACTTTTTTTGCGGTGTGTCTGTTGTGCGTGTATTTATGTTGTACGTTTCGTGTCCGTATTATTATTGTTATCGTTAACATTTTGTTTTTAAAACTTCCTTTTCATCTCCTATAAATCAAACAATTCAACATTTTTACCGTATCGTACCTTATTGCATATTTTATTGATTGTAATAAATTTATTATTCGTGTAGAAGTTGTTTTACAATGACTTATTGCAAAATGATCATTTTGCCAGTGGGATGCATTCACATATAATTCTAGCGTTCAGAATGACAATCAGGACGTACCACCTTTTTTCAAGTCGTCATTACACTCAAATTAAATCGATGAAGTATTGATCTCTGGCGTCAATAAAATGAATAGAATGCTTTTAAATGATTTACGATTCAACTATGAAAAAATACTCGCTTATACGTTGTGCCTATGTGTAATCCTCATGATGAACAGCACTTACTCCACAAACAATGTTCGTCTTCATCGTTTTTCTCGATTCACTTTTGTAAAAGTGCCGATTTTTGGCCTTAATTGATCGACAAATTCATTAAAAACTGAGTCAGCATCGAACGATGGAACAGCGATGAATAAAATCAATTCAACAGTCAAATACTGATGGTGATACAAAGGCGATTGATAACGGTAATAGTGGTGATGATAAAAAAACAAAAAAAATTCCAGTATTTAACACACCGCACCCACAGATATATTTCACTTAAATGTGCAACAACACAGCAGCAACTTCACAACAGTGACGGAGATTGCTTACATTAATTTGTACCCACGATTATACTAGTTCCTTATACATTTGTTATTATTATTGTCATTATTATTATTATTATTATTATTTCCATTGCTATTATCATCATTCTATCATAATAATCCTGATCTCTTGGCTTCTCACAAGACCATTACGTAACAACAGCAATAATAAACCTGTACATAGAGTTGCAGATATACACGTATATATAGATCCGATATATATTTGCGCATCAAACAACCTAACTACTCTACTGTGAATATAAATTTTACCTATTAACTAATCCACTAAACTGTTATCGTCAAAACAGACAATGACCACTAACACATTCATTAATCAACGATACAATGTCGATGAACCAAGTTATCTTTTGTTATACATTTCTATTTTCATTCTTATTATTGTATTTGTCATCAATATATAAAGAAAATATTCTTGTATACGCATTCATTGAATTTATCAAACGTATCAGAATTCGGGCCCAAGCTTCCATCGCAGGACAACTAACTGCAGCCTTCATCCTCCGTCAACAAATTAATAAAGATAGGTAGATCATTCAGATCGAATGAGAAAGGAAAGGGGGGGGGAGAGAAGTGGGGCTTTCGGAATATCGGATCGGATTTTACGTAGAGGATTGAGGAGTCAGTTAATTATGTAAGTGGATTGATAACATTTTGCTTGTTGTCTTATTTCAGATGGGATCAGAGCACTTTCTATGGGCGATTGTGTCATTTCGCGAGTATCACAGATCCGCGAAAGATTTTTACTTCGAGCAAAACACTCAACGAGAGTAAATTGCTTCTGCAACAATATAAGCAAGCCACCTATTTACTTATTCAATTACTTCTCAGTTGCATTATTATTTATTATTATTATTATTAATTATTATTATTATTAGTAATATTATTGCCACTATGTATCTATCATAGTTCCTCGGGAAATGATCTTCTTGGATGGATCTCGTTCTTATTCGAAAAGTTCGAATCGCAGCGCAATAAGTGCGAATTTGAAGGGCTGGTAAGGAGCCGCGAGGAACACGTTTAGAGGATTTGTATCGTGCACAATCCTATTATGGATCAGCATTTCATCCAGATACAGGCGAATTACAGAACATAGCTGGACGAATGTGTGCAAACGTTTATGGTGGTACGATTCTTTGTGGTGCAATGATGATTTGGTACAAGTCAGTTGTGCTTGTTCCTCATTTCATACTTCACTACGTAGAAATTTACTCATCTTCGATCATACACTTCAAAAACTCTAATCAACAACAGCTCTTATTATCAATACCACATCATTTGCCTTCGAGCAGAATTTTCTCCTTAAGCATACATGATCACCAACGGTTGTGTTTGATTGTCATGAGTTTAAATCAACCCGAATTTTCCATTTACTCATACTTTTCAGATAGTTATGAAAGAAATGTTTTACAGCACATTTTGAGCTCGTTTGTGGTTGACTCCATTTCACGTAGTTCGAGTGTGCAGTGTTTTTCCTTGTTCTTCTTCAGATCAACGCCTGCAGTTGTGTTCTGGCAATGGGCAAATCAATCGTTCAACGCACTTGTCAACTACACCAATCGAAACGCAAAAAGTGCTATGAGCAATAAGTGAGCTGATTAAAAATCAACAATACTCAAACATTACGTTAGTAGATATGGTGTCAATAAAGCTTCAACACGCATGGGGAAAAAAGGTGGAAGGGGGGGGAAGGGGAGGTAAGGAAGGAAGGGAGATACCATCCTTGCGGTGAAACAATTTCAAAATGTATCAAACGTTTCTGCATTAAGTAACTTTAGACATATTTTATTGCTGCTGATTTCAAAAGCATTTTTTGCTAACAATCAATAATCACCAATGATAACACCTGAAGTAATCAAAAACTTCATTAACGAATATGTACTTTTGGGTTTGTCGCATTTCAGAGATCTTTTTGTGGCCTATACATCGGGTGTAGGTGGAGCACTTGGCGTAGCACTAGGCTTAAAGTACTATTTTGCGAGGGTATGTTTTGTCATTTTGTTGATCTGAGAGTATCAGTTACCAAAACTCGATGGACACTCGCCCAACTCTGATGTTAATAGATGACACAATACACTAATATTGATTACAGAAGGCTTATTCAATAACAGTGCAACGTTTGGTACCGTTTGTTGCTGTTGCAGTTGCGAATGCAATCAATATTCCTTTGGTGCGACAAAAGTAAGTTGGCTTGTGAAGTATATTCTGAGATGCTGTTGTTGCTGTTGAGGGTGCTCTCAATTTCCTTAATTTCATGTTTTAGTGAGTTGAAAAACGGACTTCTGCTGACTGATGAGCAAAACAGTGAAGTGGGACGTTCGAAGGTGAGCGAATGGTTCTATAAGAATATGCATTGTTCTGCTACTCAATAATTTACGTACATTCAAAATAGGAAAATCTGAATCTGGTTGGTTACATACAACCGTGTAAAATAATTTCGAAGAACTGATCAAACAATGGACTAATGAAAGTGTACAAATTCTTCAAAAGTGCGTTTACAGTTGGCTGCTTATAAAGCAATCTCATTGGTTGTTATCTCTCGTAATGTTATTGTGGCACCAAGCATGAGTGAGTACTTGCATTATTCAATTCATCATTATTCACTAACTTATTATTCATCAACACATCTCTATCCAAACAGCTTCTCTTTACAGTGCTCACACCATCAATAGTGGATTTGTTATGTTGGAAATTCAAGTGGTTCGCGCGTAATCTTCCACTCTTCAATATTCCAACTCAACTTGCACTCACTTTTGCACTGTGCGTATGATAGTAAACATTGTATTATTTCTACTGCGCTTTTGCGACTCATCGAAAGGCAATTTAATGTGGCACATTTTTGTAGCATCATTAAAAATCTGTGTACATCTTCGTTTACTGCCAACAAATGTTCTTTTGTTCACGTTGAAAGACATATGCATGCACTCATAGAGACATGATCCGAGAATGCTCTAGTTTACCTTAATGGGTGTTTGGTTTTGAGCATGATTTGCTGCCTTATTACTTCCCACCTAGTTTAACGATTAAGGATTACACTATCATTGAACAATTCTTTATTTGATGTGCACGAAACGTACAGTGGCTACCGTTTGCGCTGAACTAGTGTTCTGCGGAGAGTCCCCGAATTCGGAGTCCCCGTTTCCGAATCCACACCCCGACCTTTTTGGAGCCGCGGCCATTTTCAGAGACTGTCCCCATCCCCTAAATGTCCCCGATTCTCCCTGTCCCCGACTTTTCTTCCCTCCTCGCACAGCACTACGTCTATCCATGACAACTACCCGCCCAAAACTACAAGATTCTTCATTAATACATTTTATTTCAGTTTCGGAGCAATGGTACCAGTCGGATGTGCACTTTATCCACAGAAAAAGTAAGTTTTACAGTTTTGTTCGCCTGAAAAGAGTGGATCGATACATGTGTATTAGCTGGAATTATAAATGAAAAGGTTCCAAAAATTGCATTAGCAAAACCAAAAACACGGAAATCCCATAAGGAATCAACAAACCTATTCATAGGTTAGCATCTCGTCGAAATAATGAGCGCAGTGATGATAGAATAGAAAATGAAAAATCTAATCAATAATCACTACAGGATGAACCAACTTTTGAGAAACTAGATTTTCCTCTTCGAAGCGATGTTATCACTGTCAACTCCATTAACATAAGCCATTCCTGACGCAGATCTTAGCAAATAACCATGAACAGTCATATAATTATTCGTCAATTTTTCAACAGGAAATGAGTCACTTAATCTTCTTTTGCAGCAGTATAACTATGGAAACATTGCGTCGTTACGAGCCAAAAGCATATAAGCAGATCGTGCAAAATCAAACGGGTCACGATACCCAAACACAACGGTTATTCTTCAACAAAGGGCTCTAGATGTTGCGCCTCATCTCGCTCCTACTTTACCATATCGTATAGGCCTTTACGCCTCTGTCGCTTGTGCTATACAGATGATAAAGGAACCGTTATTGCTTCTGTTATCTGTACGATGTCTGCATTTATCTGTTTCTGACAATGAGTAAAACAAACCACCCGTTCATTCATTCTAGTAAACAAATTTCTGGTGTCTGTGTGAACCAATTTACAGAAAGAATCAATCTTTGATCGATGATCGTTGATGTCTTAAATTCTGATCGATCACTGATGAAAACATTTAAACCCCGACTTATGATCGATCGAAGACCGCTTGCCCGAACAGCTGATCAGTTTGGTCATTGGCCGTTAATAATCAAATAAACAAACGGATAATTGAATTGCATTATTAATATTACCATTCACCACAAATATGAGTATAGAAAACGAAAGAAATTTCATACAAAAAAATTTACGGTTATTCATTACTTTCATCCTTGTTAATATACACAGCATGCAATATTATTGGTACCTGCTTTGTATTCATATACATCATGCACATGTTTAGTGATTGAACGACGTGTGCACATCTCACAAACCAAAGTCGCACTGAATGCAAGATGAAGAACACCAGAATCATGAAGAGGACAGTAAGTGCAGGCAAATTAATTACATCACTAAAACTGTCAATCATAAAAGAACAAAGG
This sequence comes from Anisakis pegreffii, assembly GCA_035041965.1. Taxonomy (NCBI): domain Eukaryota; kingdom Metazoa; phylum Nematoda; class Chromadorea; order Rhabditida; family Anisakidae; genus Anisakis; species Anisakis pegreffii. Next base: position 27,285 of record JAPYMA010001181.1, on the reverse strand, counting down.
TCAATAATGACAAACCGAGAGAAGAGCCAAAATTTCGAAGGCCATACATTATGATAAATCGATTTTTGATGCGAATAACAATGAAAACAGCAATCATAAAAATCGCGATGACAATGATCATAAAAAGATTACGAAGGAAACAATTCCATGGAGATGAAGTAACGAAGTGATTTTTTAAAGAGAATGGTCGGTTGAGTAATTCACTGATTGCGAGATTTTATTGAATTTGATTTGGTAATATTCAAATAACTGTATTGATTCAACGACTAAGCCTAATGACAACATTAATTCGAGCTGTTCTCGTACGCGGACTTGAAATGTATACAATCCATTTGTAAAGAACTTAATCTATTTTCACTGCAGTTTAACGCCACAGTCCGCAGAACATAACACAAAGAAAATGAATTTCTCGTAAACAAATACAAATGCATCAAAACAGTGAAAGTGGTATGTTTAAATTGGAACGCATTTATTAGGTGTGATCATGTAAGGATAATAATTGAAACAGAAGTTGTTTGTAATAACGGATACGTTTTGGCCACATTCCTATGCGGGAAGATGGCAATAATAAACAATATGGTAATAAATAACAATGATAACAATAAGAATCGTTCGATTATTTACATATTCAGTTATTTATGCAGCATCCTCCATCTGAATGAAGGCTCCATTTTGAACAACAACATCGAAAACAATACTGATAATAATAATAATAGTGGTAAGAATGAAACGTGGAATTATTTTACAGTGAGGAATAGAAGAACGGTAAAAGAAAACATACACAAAGAATGTCGTTATTCACAGACAGATTGGTAGATGTTATAATTGTTATTCTTCTTACTAAATACATTTCTGAGGGTATATACGTATCGTATCGATGAAATGACGCCGCAATGTAATCAATCACCAACATAACGCTTGATTACATTTTCCACACGAATCACTCAAATTTCCTTCTGACTACGGACCAATTTCTTGCAAACACAAAATCTGAAAACACGACCAATAATGACAACAGAAATGTGGACGATTACGGTTCTTTCAGTCGTCTTAACTGCAGTCAAGAAATGAGGATAATGATAACTAACCCGATCGCGGCGCCAAGCATGAAAGTGACAAGATTGGAAACGACAAAACCGAAAAGAATGTCCAAACGAAACAGTGACGATGACTTCGAGATGATTGCTTTTCGATGGTATTCCACTGGAGATGATGCTGTTAGACTCTCCGGCTCGGGACTATTCGGAGGTGTCGAGAGTGTAGAATCTAGTGGACCAGAACGTTGCCGCACTGACCTGAATGCATTCATAACAATAGCATTAACAGTCATAATAATAATAATGACAGCAACAAAAATAGAAATATGCATTTCCTAATCCAACCTTGGTGGATGTGTCTCAGGTCGGCTACTCCAATACCATGTCCAATCGGCATTTTTGGACGACGGCAAATCTTGCGTCAGCCGAAACTTCACTTGCTCCAAATTTGGCTCGAATTCGACATGTGGACTCTGGAGGCTGACTGGACTGAAGAGGGAAATACATAGATTAAAGCTATCAAGAATAAAAGCATTAGTGATAGCATGAAATAACAAAAGTAATATTATTGCAATATATCGTTAGCATTACTATTAATGAGAAAGATAGGTTTTTCCTGGAGATGCTCGAATGGTTTCATGTACAGCTGATATTGTTAGGTGTGAAAAGGAAGGAAGAATGGAATAATTTACTGATAACTCAAACATTATGATTGGTGATAACAGAGTCGTAACGAATCATTGTAAGTGCTAAATATTGTTGCAATTATTAACAAGTAAGTACCTTTGCCTACTGCCTTCCCTAGCTGTTATATCTGCATCAATCATCACCAACGCATCAACGCTACTACACAAGGACGCACGCGATGGGGCCAACTCCACCCATGACTCTGCAATCACAAAATATTAACAGTGATAATATTAATGACATATCATGATATTAACAATACGGATAGCACTGATAATGAGAATCAAGTTTTGATAACCTGGAGCAGAGTCTGCCTCATCGATGGTGCTCCTTTCCACGTTACCAAGACGTTTTTTAACGTCGAACATTGCTGGTTGTCTTCCGTCGAAAAAAGACATTCTTCTGTTTATTGCTGTTACAGTTAGAACTATAAATACTATTCCTTAGAATGGCGTTGAAGCAGTAGTAGCTTCAATAGTTGGATAATCGCTACAGAAATGAATGGAAGCAGTGAGGATAACGATTAAGACAATTACAACGAATTGAGTCAAAAAACTGGTCAGAACCGATACTGATTGTAATCTGATTCTGGAATAGTTCGGTTGTCTTCTTGGTCCAATGAATAATTCAGTTGTTATCGTTGCGAAGTTATTGCTCTAGCAGCAAATACGCGATGCCGCCGTACAAATACACACGAACTATCAATGAGGTGAGGAAATGAATGCAGTATAAAAGTTCTGAAATAAAATCAATTGTATCACAAGAAAAATGAATCAGCTTTCGACGATGAAGTGTGACGTATTATTTTCATGCACATAATCACATAATAATGGGCGAACGATTAATTGCCGATGGTAAATCAAAATACCTTTTCCATTTGTAAAACATAATGTGAACGAAACTAAATAATTGCACATGTTAATTCCATAATGCGAACTTAATGATTGATCTCAGGAGCAGATTCAACATGGCTTGAGAACCGGTGAAGAATTATAAAATACATCAAATCAGCTGATCACTTCAATCATCCATCCGACTGATTAGCTAGCTCAGCCTGGCAAAGACGGACTTAGCAAACGATGATTGACGAAATAAAAGCAAACGAGTACCTTGACAATTCCCTAGATTAAGTGTCTTGCAGTTGTCTGAGATGATGAGCTTAAGCTTAGGGGCGGGATTACGGTAACGTTCAGACTTCAAACAAAAAAAAGAGGTGAACGCATAGTCATAGCCTTAGGAATTGTGCTGCAACCAGCAACCAACGTGAATTGATGGTTGTTAAACAGCCATTGGTGCTTCCAAGATCGAAACGGGATCGGGATGAGGTACTGGAACGAGAATGACTGAAAAGTAAGACGAAAAAACTGGCACGGAACAGAGTGAAGGAAGGGAATCACAATGAATGTGATGCAATGTGAAGTGCGATCATGCGCTGATCGTCGTGTATCATGCATTTTGTTTGCATTACTGCGTTTATCATCAACATCATGACCCACCCATACATCAACAAACAAACAAAAATAAAATTCATATACAACAACGAATGGAACGCATAAATTCGTCAACAGACTGCATTAATCATAAGACAATGGGAATGATATTTCATTAAAGACATTCATATAAATGTATAATTATTTGTTTAACTATTCCTTCAAACTATTTTCACAATCTGTTTAGCACGCCAAGGTACTAACTTGCAAATGTGCACGAACGAAACGCTGTTTCGAGTTTGCCAACTTGAACTGCACAATTACTTGTAAAAATGTAAACACAAAAACTGAAATGGGCTGAACGCTAGCAAAAGAATATGTTGGTATGTGTAAACGTTGATATATCAGTTGGTGCTCGCTTGGAACCGAAACATCCATCTGTGCCTCTTCTAACGTTCCAATGAATGAATGCTGCAGTTTTAACGCTTTCTTCATACGTTAGCGTCTATGCTTACGGTCTTTTAGCATCACATATAAACATATGCGCACATACGAATAACATGAAGTGAGCATGAATCAACACACACATATATATATATACATCAGATCAGTCATATGCATGCATGTGCACACCATATTTCAAATTGTGCAACAAGCGATGTTACTGGTGATGATACTTACTGAGTATTGATTCATTTGTTTTGTTTCCAGGAAAACATGGGAAGTTGAAGCAGTTGGACTAAGGACACGCATATGAAATGAACAGAAACAGAAACTGATAACGAAATGATTGATTAATCTCGAACAACAATCGAGCAAATCAATTAGTTTTCCATCAGTCGAACGAATCACGAAATTAATGAATGAAAATGCGCGACCGAATCAAGTGCACATCACATGCTGTTCACGTGCGCTTCAGCAGTCAAACTAAAGAATTTAAAATTACTACAGGACTACTTTTGCTGCATGCCAGCGTCTTCCCACAAATTTCCCCCTTTCCAAATGTTCTACTCACTATCAGCTGTCCTTTCCAGTAATCAACGTATGAGTGAATTTATTCAGCGATTCATCAGCTAGTTTTGTGCATCGTCGTCTTCTTATGTCAATTCGAAACGAATAACTTAACACTTAGTGAAATGTGATGCGTTTTCTCAGCAATTCTTTGCAGCCGTTAAACACGATCTCATATCCTCACATATTGTGATCTTTCGGAAATATGATAAGTGATCAACGATCCACCGCATCAACTAAATGCACTGCTGACGGCTGACCTCAATTGATCAGTCACTCTCTCCATCAATAGTCGATATCACATGATAAGGAACAACAGTAATAAAATTGATCTGATTGACCTAATCGCATCAACCGAACATCTTCCTCATAATTATTCAATAATACTAACAATTACAGCTTGTCTTTCAATGTCAAGGTAAGTGGATGTATGAAAATTTCTAAGTATTATGATAAACAGAATAACCAAAAAACAAGTACGTTTGCGGAACGAGATATAGAAACGAGATATACAATACTACCTAACTGCAATAGTTAACGCGCGATTATTCCATCCAAGCACTCAAACAATTACCAACTCGCACGTTTATCGCGTGTCTCACAAATCTTTTTCTTTTTCAAACCAGAATATATCCGGTTTGTATTCTGTTTCAGTCATTCAATGCACAAGCCCAGCAAGTGCTCACTTAACCATCATCATGTTACTTTCATTGGGTTATCAGCATTGAGAACAATTTATTCAACGGTTATATGAATGAATGGGATAAACGGATACATGAGTAGGATAAATAATAAATATTCATATTATATCCAACAACGAATATAGATAGATATATGATACGCTATTGATTTGTTTATATTTACGGTTTATGTCTAGTAAGTATAATATAATAAGAATAAAGACGGATGGATGACTATTGACGATGTTGGCCTGTGCACATCGCAGCAATGTCAGTGGTCATGTGAGGTACGGCACCGCCTCACTTCGTGGCTTGCGTGCGCTGCGTTTTAATCGCTCGTCGACGTCAAATGCTCACCCTCAAATCGCTCGTCATGACCGTTGTTAAAAGAATCAAACATCACAATGAATAGCGATTATCGCCCGCGCTCACTCACTCATGCGCAATTGGTCGTTCGCTTTGGTGGGTCAGTCAACATGCATAGATAGATGACACTTAAAATGGGTGAATAATCATACGTTAGAAAAAGAAAGCGGAAAACAAGGGCGACGAAAACACAGTAGCACTGAATAATAAGGATACAAGGAAATGAGGAACGAGTGAGGAAATGACTATATAAAAGGAACGAGAATGTAAATATAAAGATTAGTGACAATATAGAAGATTAGTGATTTAAAGAGATTTGTGAAAAGATGGTAAGAGTGATAAAAATCACAATAATATAAAGATAATATAACACAAAACATGAAGGGGAATGAAAGCAGAAAGTGTTTTAGAGCATCGAAATGCTTTAGAAGTTTCTCTTTGATCAAGATAAGAAGTTCTTAAACGAACTCATACAACTGTAGCATAGTATTAAAAAGAAGAAATGAAAACGTTTTGAAAACAAATCAACGATTTATACCATAGTTCGTTCAAGCAAACAACACCAATGGATGGTGCCCCATTATTATTAGTGCCTCTACACGTTGTCATCATATGACGGCCATTGCAATCAATAATCGCAAACAAGCGCAAAATAAAATTTTTTAATGGTTTATTTGATGATGACAATGCACTTTATTACACATGTGATGGATGGATGGCTGTGAATGATATTTTTTGTCTCGATTAATGCAAGAGTATATATTTACTTGCTAATTTCAAATCATCTAGGTACATATAAGAAGAAGCATATTGAAGTAAGAGAGTGAAATTTTAGTGTAAGAAGCGCTGAATGCTTTCGGAATTTGCATACTGTTTAAAGATACCTGACAATGATGGCATATTTATTCATTCATTTGTTGACTGAATCATTGATGACTGTCACACCACAAAAAGAATACACTCGTGACGATCTTCACTGCCGTTGTTTTTATGCTTCCGGCATAATTTTTAGAAGGCAACCAAATAATTTTATAATATTCAAAATACTAGCTCTTTGAAAATTGTACCATTTTGCAAATGAAGCCTTTCGATTAAGAATCAATTGCACATTTCGACGGGTCTCTAAATCGATTTCCTAAAGCTCACCTTTACTCACAATCAGCAGCCATACGGCTTCTTTACATCTTTGACTAAAGCACATTCTCTATTATCAAAGGAATAAATGTGTCATTTATTTCTGATGATCCCCAGTTTTGGAAGTATATGTGGATTTCAGAAAATGTTGCATATAGCTAATTATACCGTCGAACTGTTTATATTTGATCCTATGGCTGTCAATAATAAGCTACTGTAGGTGTATCAGGAGTATCATTTTCAAGTATGCTGGGTTTGCTTAGCACCGCAGTGACTTCTTTGCAATATCGCACATCCTTTGCCATCAGAGAAATGTGCAGTTCGGATAATGTTGAGCTCCAAAGATATAAAAGGATTTCTAAAGATATTTTATCTAGCTGACCGATTTCATTATAAAGCCAGAATGTATAGATCTATTCATGATAATGTTCGAAAATTTGCACGAAAGATTCCACGATGAAATAAGTATCCGCACATAATAAGTGAACATCGGCTCAAACCAGAAAAGTTAATCTCAATGCACTTTAACGTTTGATCAAAAATAACGAATTTTATCAGCGTTAATGACGTAAGGATGTGCGCCTGCGCACGCACGCAGGCGTAGGCGAAAAAATTTTGACAAAATTCAAAAATATTTCGACAAAGAAGTTTCAACCAATGTTCGAACAGGTCAAACGGATGCAGAAAAATTTAGAAATTGCCAGTTAATGAAAAATGATTTCTGGATCAGTTGAACGAAATTTCAGGTTACGTAGCGAAATTTATAACGAAATTTCAGATTAAGATGATTTTTTAGGACGACAGTGTCAGCTTTAAAATTTTCCATTTACTCTCAAAACTTTGGGTAATGTTCCGCAGATATTTCCAATGTAATGAACAGTATGGTCGTCACGAATATATTGCATCGAAATGAGCAATAATGCAGTCGCTCAGCTTTGTTGACTAGCAAATTAGTTATATCTCTAAAAGCAAGCAAAAACACCTGGCGATATATGTTCTTTTCTGAACGTAGAGAATCTGATGACATAGAGGAATAAGCATGCTTGTGAGCGAATCACAGAATAATATTAGTTTGAATTTGCTGTTCTTGTTGTTCCTGACGTAAAGGTCGAGACTGATCTATCGACGCATTTTGGTTTAAAAACCAATAAAGTGCTCAAGCTTTCACTGTCCTCTAAGTTGACTTGGAGAGTGATGGATTTTCCACAGTCAGATTCTTTAGATTCTCAAAACTCAGAAAAGTTTCTTTTGCCGAGCGAATATGTACGCTCAGCTTTAAGTGAATACCTAAATCTCTGAAGTTATGTCTTTTTCAGGTATACCCATTTTTTCGTTGGCACTTGAAAAAAAAGCTACTCCGTCTCAGCAGAACAAGATTTCTGTCTGTTGTTTGAGTATGGCAAAATTTTACAGGTGGAACGAAACATAAAAATGTTGTAGCATAACAATAATTATATAAACAGGCGTCAAAAACACGTTTATCACGGTGATCCACGTTACTGTCGATAAGAGTATTACTCCTTATTTGTCACAATCTCTGATGGAGTTACATCGATTGGTAATTAAAGCAATGCTGCATTGTTTTTTTTTTTTTTTTGAAACCGATAAGAATGATGTTTTTGTGACTGAATTCACTTGATTTGATTTGATTTCACTGCTATTGTGCTTTACATATCAATTGAAAATTGTCATTATTAATGCTATTACTTCATCGCTATTACAATGAAACTCTACCCCAGCACCGGCTCTTTAAAGGCTACACACTGAGTTCGAAGATCGCATTATCGGATGTGCCCTTTATGGATTCAAGTATCCTGAACATGTTGCATATATTTCCATTGCACTTCTTATGTTACGATTGTCAAAATTCGATTTTGATGTTTCAGTTGTAATTGGTTGATATGAAGCTGAACTTGTGTTTGAGAAAAAAGTGAATGGAGGAATGATGTTTTCGAAATTTTATGAATAATCAATAACACATAAAAATGATAGTAGTAATATCAGTATTAATAACAATAGCAACGTTGATGAACATAACGATGGTGGACATGAGCATATTTATAATAATAATTGTGATAATCATATAATGATCATTAGTGGCGTTTTACCTATCATATGATCTCGATCATATAATAATCTGGCACATATTTAGATGTTAAGTCGACCATGAACTGAATCAAATCAATAAAGCCACAACCGGATCGTCGGCTGGTTTCTGAAGTTGACAGGACAATAATAATGACAATAATAATAATAAAATGATAATAATAAAATAATAACATTAAATGCAAATAATATTAATTATCTCTAAAATTGAGTCGAAGGCCATCGGCCGATAGCCCGAAAGACCCTGTTCGGTGGTGCTCGAATATCAAGAGCCATCAAGTTGTCTGTGGCCGCTGACCTGACAATCACTTTTTGCCCTTGTTAAGCACAGCTCTAATTGGCACAATAATAAAAATGCCAGCGATACTACAGGTAATACTAATGCACTGATAATAACTATAACAATAATAACGTAAACAGCGACTTACTTCCTCGTTTGTTGTTGTATTTCCGATATCAGTGCTATTTCCGTCATGCTCAAGTTCATATTCGGTTGCGGGCGTGTGCTCCGGTATTTCATCGTGTATCGTTTGATTATCCGCATGGATAGGCTCCTCACCGGACGCCTCTTCTCCAGAACTTTCAATCGCCGTCGCATTATCTGAAAAGGATTGTTCATGAATAGGGAATTGAATGAAACAAATTTTTTAAGAAAAAATCCTCAGCATCCATTGTTCAATACGTTCACGTCAAAGCCACGAATCCTGTTTTTGATTGATTGTAATCATTCAATGAAAGTCACAAAAAATAAGCCAATGAAATCACCGACAAAAACATAAAAATCAGCAAAAACAAAAACGACAAACAAATTTTATTAATGTTCTTGTTACAACCAACCAGCTTGATGTTCCTCGGTAGCGACCGCTCGATGAATTTTTGTGACTAAGAGAAAGGCGAGCAAAAGTGCGAAAAAATATGTGGATAACGTGGATCTCATTTTCTGTCGACGTTGCAATTGTTAGCTGAAAAATAGCAGAAGAGAAGGAGATTTTTTTTAAAAAAGAGAACGATCTTCGATAAAATATTTTTCAGTGAGTCTAGATGGATAAAAAAGTTGCTAGCGGTTCCCGTGAGGAGCAAGTTGAAGATCTACAACAACCGCAAATACACGGAAGTCATTCGTTAAACCGAGAAAATCTGAACGATTTTTGATGTTTCATTTACTTTGACTTGTTTGTGAGGCAGATTGTACAACACATCAAACCAACAACATCGAATTTCGACTTTGAATAAAATATTCTGAGGAATAGACGGAAATTGAAAAAGCACTCTGAATCCGGCTGAACAGTTATCGAACACATGAATAAAGGAATAGTTGATGAACATCCTAAGCCTGTACTACTATTGCTCCCTGTAACTACCAACTAACCTATGAATTAGTTGCACTCATTTATACTTTTAATTTCATCTCAACTTCCAACAATGCTTCTTTATCGGTGACCTTTCAATGAATGAATGCATGGAGTGTGGTACATTAAGAGGTATGACGGTATTATGCAATGATGATGTGTGCATCAAGAAAACATGACAATTTTAAAATTTTCGTTTTGATATCTTCTTTAGTTACCAAGTGAATCTTCGACTTCGTATTGCTTCGATGAGAATGTCGATGATCGAAATCTATTTATAGTTTAAAAAAACAAACAAAAAATATGTGATAGCAACAGTAAAAGCGGTAGCGCAAAACTGGATGAACTGAAAATTAACTGAGAAAAATGGATGAATGATATTTTCATTGCGGATGGATGGATAGATTGTTTGCTTACATGTCGGCGAATCAATCGACGCTACTGGTAAAAAGCGAAAGGAATTTCATCAAGAATTCTCAAGTATTGTGTAGATATCATTTGGACGATTACGATGCAGCAATGAACCGATAGCGGTGATACTACTCAAGACTTGATCATAGCGATCTGATTTTGCTCGTGCTATAACTGATAAGCAAAAACTGGATATTCGATGGATAGATCGAAAGACTATTGCTGGTGAACTTATAAGGTGGAAGGACATCAGATAGATGAACCGAAGCACTTTTCTCTTATCATATCATTTATCGAACTGATAAGATGGAAGGACATCGGATGGATAAATTAAAGACTATCCTCTTATCATTTTACTCATCCAGCTATATAGTCCCAATAATGTGCGTTCTTCACCACTGGTAGGCGGTCCATTCCATACCATTATCCTATTAACGTCGTCATCAGATTCATTTAAGAACTGTGCTAAAGCTGATTTGATAAATCCACCTTCTGAGATACATTCCCAATTTCTTTTTCACCTTCAGTATCATTACTATTGGTTATCGTTTTCATTACTGCTGTCATCATTTAAAGCATTTGACCGATCATCAGTAGCAGCATCGACGTCCAAAATAATTTACATAGAGAAATAACGATGATGCAATTAATGAATCAACTGGAGGAGTGAATGAACTGAATTAAGTTTCATACCGACAACAACTGTTACCTAACCAACTCGCATCCGCTCCAGTAATAGCAGTAATAATGGTTGTGCAAATCAAAGCGTTCGAAACTATTGTTTCGTCAAATTGCTTTGATATAATTAGTATTTATATGATTTGATATAATCGGTATTCGTAATCAAATACTCAGATTACCATTATTGTAATCACTCTTAAGCAATTTGGATTGAAACAGATATAAGGTTATGCACAAGTGATATCTGCTTGATGAACTCAAATTGCTTATTTGCTCCAGTTTAGCACTTTTCTTTGGTGCTGTTATTGGTAAAATCAATGACCGCTGAATGAATGAATCGTTTATTCGTTAGCACCGAAATTTTCTTCAGTGAAAACACTGATCGAATTGTCGAATCAAACAACAGTAAACGAAACAGTCTTATTAATCAACCACGCACGCTTCTTCTATATAAACACAAAAAATAGAAACAAAACAACGAATGAAGTTTATATCATTACTCAATAACATTAATCAATTAATTACAAGTTTAAACAAATGTGAAGAATTTATTGTCGGTTTCAATTCTGCTGCTACATTCATTAAATACCTTGCTGGATAAATCGTCTTTTTCAAGAAATTGGTCATTGGCTTTCAATTTTTACAACCTATTTATTTGTATTCATTCGGTTTATTCAGTATTGCTTTCGTTTATTATGTTGTTCAATTTTTTATTTATTATTCGCTTATTTTTTCACTCATATCTTTTTATTAAGAATTCTTTATATCAACATTATTATTATTATTATTATTATTATTATTATTATTATTACTACTATTATCAAAATTTTTGCAATTTTTCTCACTTAAAGTCGCCAATCGTCTCAAATACACCCTAATGAACGGTTGTACAACTATTTCAACATCCTCTTCGTTCAATTGCTGATCTTTCGTTAGCACTTTGGTCATCTTCTCGTTGAAACTTCCCAATGGATCATTTCCAAGTCCCGTTATCAGTGCACTGATCGCTTGACACACATCTGTCAAATAAGAACAAATAAATATCAAAAACGACTGCTTACATACCTAAATATAGAAATAACGATACACATGCACAGTAATTGACATCAGTAGTTATCCATTCACCCACTCATTAACTAATTAAACTCAGAGGTGGTGAATGCTGAATCACAAACTGAGGGTTCGGTTGTCGGTCACCGATTGAATCGCTCGTTGCGAGCGCTTCACTCGATTATTTGAGATTAGAGTCGAGAAACGGCAGATTATTTTCGTTGGCTATGGCAATCACTTAACAATGGCAGGACCTGCTTAGTGGTCGACGGCCAACGCTTGATCAGGCAAATTCAGTCTTGATCAGTGACGTCTATTTGAGCTTATCATTTGCATTTTTTGGTAAAAGTAAGTTTCAAGAAGGAATGGTTACGTAGGCATTAAAAGTGGAGGTAATGGATGTTTGATCTGCTCACAGTTTGTGATCGCCCCTCACTTTCGGATAAAAGAAGTGGGGCTTACAAATCAATAAACGAAAACCAAACATTGGTGAGCCAAACGTTACTAAATTTGGAAAATGGCAGGCAATTTTGTCGAAAAATGGTTTGCATGTTTTTGTTAAATCATTTCAGAGTATTTATTTTTATTATTGTCATTGTTGTTCGTTGATCATTCAACGAAAAGCGAAGAGAGACGAGTGAACAGTTTAAGTAAAGGTTACAAGATGTGTGATTCAATGTTACTGCTGTTGCTGCGGCTGGTATTACTGAAAAACGAGAAAAGATTGATGAGGGTATGTGATGAGGTGATCACAGTAGGAAGAATGATCTTAAAGAACCGAGTCAATTAATTAATGAATGAAGTACAATGAAGAAATCGAATAGATGAATGCACCAGATGCATCATTTCATAATCATAAAATGACTTCTATCCATAGATGCTTAGATTTATGAATTGCGTTATACTCTGAATGTACTTGCTATCCTTCCCTCATGGGCTAGTTTTTGTGCTTATGCTCGACTCACTCGATTTCTTAACAAAACTCAGTCTTAAACTCATGGCTGCAGCAAAGTAAGCTTAGCCTAAAGGTCATACTACTTTAAAACGAGGCCTTACATCTCTGAATTCGCCCTTTCTTCTTTCCTCGTGTCCTCTTCACCCATCCATCCATCTATCTATCTGTCCATCCATTTTCGTGCATGCTTTTGTCTTCAGTAAATAACTGCTGCTTGTCAGAACAAAAATTCTTCAGTACTTCAGCATTCACGTAGATCACTCACAATTGACATAATTCAAAATCATTCGGTTGTAAGATTTACTGTTATTATAATTTTTGTTATCACCCATTCACTCGCTGAGATGATGAACTTCTAGTTATAGTATAACGAACGAAATGGAATTCACGAGTGAACTTGCTAGATATCAACAAATGTTAAGTACAAGATGATTGTGAAATTGCTTCGTTGCTATTTATTGCGTTCAACTCTTCTCTGAGTAAAGATGATATTGTGCACTTAGGTTCTTCATTAATTCTTGTTTAGAGCACCATTGTTTAGCAAATCGATTCATTCGATCATACACCTCTCCATCTAGATCGATGAATATAAAGGGTATCCATGAAGTCTGCACATGTCAGCTAGTATGTTTAATAGAAATTCATAAAACATTGTCTTTTTCAGACTTCTTGCATCTTCCCAAACCTAAGCCCAACGCTGAGTCCTCCGCTAAGCCTATATGCTGAAAAAGAATGAATTTTGCATTTCAGAACGAAATTGGCTGCTTTCGAAATTTAGTAGAGTTAGGAGGATGGTGTGAGCAGCTGTAAGAAATCGAACTCATTCTAAATAAGAACCTTTCGTTTGCTCTCCAATCTCACAGCGGTATGCTTGTTCGTTGATCCGTTGTTTAACACCGTTCAAAAATACCTGCAAATTTCCCCAAAAATTATATTTTCCCTCAACTTTTTTTGTTCAGAAATTTCGAACAAAAAAGCGTGATGATAGTAGTAATATTGGAAGTAATAGCAATAGAGAGTGACACTGATAATCAGAATTTTCTTGAGAATAACAATATTAGTAATAATAATAATAAATAAATAAATAAATAATAATTTGTGAAGTACCTTTGTGATACGTGAAACATCACTGACGGCCACAGTCTTCGGCATATGTGTCAGAAGTAATACAGTCTGAAAGAGTTGCAATACCATGTATATACATAATATTTCAAATAAGTTGTTATATTGAGTAAACATCCATCTACTGCCCAAAGCCTACGGTTCATTTTACTGCAGCATGGATTGAACGTTGAATATTAATTCTTTGAATCGATAAGCCTATGAAAATAGTTGGAATTGCAACCCATTATGATGAAAAATTTAGCTTAAGACTTTAGATATTGAAAGCTCGAGAGCTCAATCATCCCCGATCCCAACATATCAAAATTTGATTAACTCTGTTCACATCTTTCGTTCTTTCGAAGGACGGAAACAAGAGAGGGGAAGGAAGAAACAAACTAGAAATTATCCGCTTGCCTGTTGGTCGGTAGGGAGATCATCGAATTCATAGATATTCACATCAAGCGCAATATTCATTAGTTGTTCACAGAATGTATTCTGTAATTTCAATTGAATGCTACTAATTATATGAATTGATCAATCGGTTTAATCAGTCAAACTCTATTTCCATATATACGAAATGACGACGAAGCAACAACTTCTCATCATCAAAGAAGCCTCGCTATGATTCTGTGTTGTTCATTGTAATCACTACATATAACATAAACTTTGTGCTGAATTAATTGATTGTCTTTTTTGATGTTTATCAAAGGAAGATAGGAGCGAACCTTTTCAATCCTAAAATTGATACTTTTATCTAGTCTTGTCCTTCCACCAAACTGCTGTTCAGTTAGCTGATGTCGTTGACTAATAACTGATTCACATAGTAAAGCCACAAAGATACCACAATATAGCCATAGCAGCAGTAACATTACAGCAGAAAATGCGATATTTTGAATATTAGTTGTGATTTTCGATCAGCTTTGATTTTCGTTTAGAGATGAGCAATATGCAAAGAACTGAAATGGAACTATTCTGAAGATAATCATGATAATAATAAAAATGATTACGAAACTGCAGAAGAATGCAAATAGCGAGTTGTGCTCACAATGCGAATGTGAAAATGATAATTCTACTTTAATATGATGGTCGATGCTTTGAAGGAGATTAAATTTATAAATTGTACATTGTGCAAACACACATCTTTTATTAATCTGCCTACTATCTTTGACGTATACGTAACAAAAAGATTTGTTTGATTTGATTCTGAAATGATGACTGAAGACTCGATATGAAAGGAATAAGGAGAGGATTTATTATTTGAAAAACTTGTTTTCTATTTGAGAGATGAATGAATTTTTGACAACAATTATTTTGTTGATATGATTATTTATTATTGATATTATACATATTGTAATTATTATGTTATATGTAAGTGCATATACATTCAATATTATATGAATCTGAATTCATTCGTTTGAGAAGAAACGAAGGTGCAAGTTATTAAGTTAGCGGGATGGTTTGGACGACTGAAAAGTTTGAATTGGCTTAAGGCCTGCCTTCCCACAGGCTTGAGATTAGCCTTGAGCTAACGTCCAGGTTGAGATCAGTGCTTGGCCTCAGTTTTACACTCAGGCTCTGGACACTTTTCTACTCAGCAAAAATTTTCGACATTGCTCCAACTTAAGTGTTGATGACATCTTTCAGGGGTTTCGATTTGTAATGATATATTGCTGAGTTGAAATGTTAACAAGCGATTTTTAGGGAAGCAGATACTCCAATGAGCGATTTTTTTTTAGGAAGGACGATCGTAGATAAAACTACGAGAGAAGAGGCTGAACTAAGAATGATAGTGGGCGATTTCCGGAGAGAAGATTGCTAAGTACAACTGCAATTCATTCACATTTGAAATCCACATGTATAAAACTGTCCGCAATTACAAACTTTCATCGATAAATAAAGATAATGGGGAAAAATGCATGATAAAATCGGAAAAGACTGATGAAATGGCAGTGTAATCGATAGAAAATGGAAGAAAAAGGTTCCATTCGCTCGGCAACCTGTGAACGTCGTAGGGATTCAATAGCACAAACGGACGGACCGTGTACGTCAGCATTATTTGCTTGAATTAAACTCAAGTTAAGGCACAGGCTTACCTTTGAGCTTACGCTTGGGCTTTGGCTTAGGCTCAAACAGGTGAAGACTTGACCCATATGTACTGCTACACCCGACCTTTACGACGTTGACAAGTTGCACGTTTGATCGACGATAAAATGATTGCGTTTGCGATAGTGATTCGATGAATTTTGAATGAGTAATTCGAATAAATTTATGATAAAATGGGTAAAATCGTTTTATTGGTATTTGATTGATTGAATAATACTGAATAACGCTGTCTTAAAACCGGTCGGTTGTTCGCTTGCTTATTTTCTTTATTGTAGACTCTAAGAAAACTACTTTCATATTTTTAGTCAGATGAGAGAATTTATTCGATCAACTAAAGGACAATAATAACAACAATAACAGCTACAACGCGAGCAATAAGTTTATAGTGCTACGCAGTATCCTCTCGGAATTTCCGCTACTACATATATTGTTATTTCAACTTTGTTTACTGCCATTACTCATTGTTATTATTGTCATTGCTATTCTTTTACCATTTCCATCATTGACACGTAGTACTGTTATTTCTGTCAGTACTTTTTCACGCTCATTTGATCTCTGTGAAGAGTCAAAGATCTATCTATACGTCTGAAATTTTTTGTTTCTTGAATTGTCTTTGCAAGCAATAACTTTTCATTGCAATTATTCAAATTATATTGATGGTTGATATCATGCAAATTAACTATACGAGCGTGCAGTCGTTGTTCTAAAACGAACTCAACAAATGCTTTCTTTACTGACAGTAATTCAGGTAAATCTGTGATGATTCAATGTAGTCGAATCAATAAATAATACTGATATATATAAATAAATATATAGATTTATACATGAACAATCTTTCACGTTTTGAGACGAGCATTTAGCGGCCTTATGCAACATTGTCTATGATATTATAACAAATCGTTTCATCGATATCATTATTATTATTGCACTAATAAGAAACAGGTCATAAAATAATCGTTTGTTTGTATTGATTGATTGAAATCGTATTGGTTTGAATCACAATAAAGGATATGTATATGTGCGTTTGTGTATTATAATAATCCACAATATTTAAGAAACCATTGAAATTTTGAAAAAGAAAAATACAGCAGAGGAGGAATGAAAGGAATGAGATCACGTTCACAACACACGTAAAGTAAAGTTTTGTTTTTGGCATACTCACAGATAGAAGGATGAATCTAGCTTGGCACGGTATGGCTATTCATTTCAGCTGCCTGCCTTCGTCTCTGCGACGGTTTGGAGGGATAGGCAGCCCCTATCCCCACGTAGGTCGGTGATTCTGGAATAGCTTCTCACCGTCTTCATCTTCACGGAGTTGGTAGTACCCGCCGTACCGGTCTCACAATAAATACAAAGAAATACGAAATGAATGCAACAGCAACCTTGAGGTGAAAATGTTGGTTATGATAACATGAACAGTTTTCTGATAGTACCAAAGAAGGAAGAGTAGTGAAGTATAATGCAAACCAATGAGATTGATCTTACCATTATCATTGTTTTTATTGACTAGTATATTATTTGTGACCTACTGATTACTATTGTGCGTTATTAATTTTATTGATATCACCATTATTATTAAAGTAATACTATAATTCATCCTCAATTTTCTCATAATATTACTAATTTAAAAATAATCTGTAGGGTTGTTTTCTTGTTGCCGTTTTTGTTGCATTTGTTCAATTAGTTCTTTGATAATAGAAGTTTCGTCGTCGGGCTGCAAATAAGAAAATAAAAAATTTTTCGATTAAAAAATTTGTCTCAAGAAACAGTGAATGAATAAATATTAGCACCGAGAATTGCGAAGTCGAAAATCGTAATAGGGGAAGTTTCATTTTTGGTTCGTTTTGGGAATTCTCATCTTTTTTTTACTCGCTTGAGAAAGTTAACGAGATAGGAACGACTGAATTGTAGCTATTAGAAGGCGTAATGCAGCTAGTACAAAATGAAAGTGATGAGGACAAAAATTTCAAATTTATTTAATCGCTGTCGAATGTTGTAGCGGTTTGAAGGGTTGACTGTGCACTGAGTACTGTTAAAGAACCGTTTGAAGAACAACTGATGTTTTCAGTTGTTTTTTTTGTTTCGAATCGCCTTTCTTCATAACATATTGCTAATAATGTTTGAAAACGATTCAATGAAGCGATTCAGGGTGCGCTATGTGAACTATGCAAAAGCTGATAGCACAACTCACCTGTATAACGTCGACAACGTTGTTGATGTCGCTAAAGGTGTCACTCTCACCGCTCGGTATCAGTTCAAAATTTTCGATTTGTGCCGAATAATTGCCAACCGTATTGTCACGAACAGTCACTCTTCTCATGGTTGGTTCATAGCCATCGGCTGTCACAAATACCTCATAATTGCCGGGTGTTAACAACCGAAAGTACTCACCGGTTTTCCCTGCAATTTGAACTTCATCTTTTGAAAAATTCAAACCGACATTAAGGTCTGGGGATGAGGACGAGGCGTTAATCTAAATTCCGAGAGGGGTAAGCTCTTTACACTCCCTGCCGTGTATCTATGTTGTTACGAACCATAATCAGGTTTAAACGAATGAATCTTGAGAATTAATGACATACATGTGGTGACGGGATGCTTAATAGGTTCACGTTCAGTACCGTTTCGCACCCATACAATCGCATTTTGAATTGGTTGACCCGTAATCCTATCCACAACAATCCCTTTGATACCCAGGTGAGCCTGAATTGAAATTGTTTTTCCTTTATATTTTACTGTAAAATTTCTAACGTGAAAACACTCGAATCATTGTTCAAAATGTTATTGTTATTATTATTTTATTATCGTTAATGATTTGTTCGAAATCATCGTCATTATTATTACTGTCATTATTATTAGTTCATTATTATCATTATATTGATATCATTGTTAAAAGTATTAACATCAGCGTAAATTTTGATGCCGTCGATAGAGGTTGCTGTTCATTTGCTCTGGTGGATCAAATTGATTTATTGTGGCGCCATGCCACACACATAGTAGCATTAAAGGACACATGAAAAGACTAGAATATGCTATGGTAAAACAGTTTAAAATTTTATCACCATATAGCTAGCTAAAGTTCGGGATTTTTGAGTGGCTCATTCGAGTGCAAATGGAAAAGAGCTCGTTGAAATGAAGGAAACAGCAAAAGAGCAGCAGTTACGTACCATCGATAAGAATTTCAATAGAGCATTCTTGTTGTCTTCCCAAAACTGCGGTAGCATACTACCGTTTGGGAATTTTTCACATGAGAGTTCCAATGTAATTTCGAATGCGTTTGTTGCCAAATAATTAAAGTCTTGCATACCACCCGATACCGAGTACCATTTAGCGCCGTTCGTTATGCCACCTGGAAACAAACTGCATTGAAGCAATACGAAAGTTTCATTTGTGCACTGAAGTAATCCGAACGAACCACGCTGTGCAAACGCGTCATGAAGAGAGCCGTCGCACGGTGCATGATCATTTTTGGCCATATGTGCATGGTTGCTGGCATAAGACTGCGCCAAATACCTGAAATTAGCAAAGGCTTTAAGACAGAAGCAAACATCAGCACTACTATTCAACAGAAACAAACCTGAATGTTTCATCGTCCGGAGACTTTGCGTATTGATTCGTATTCGTGATTCGTGCCGAATCGAACGGGTAATTGGCGACCAAATCGCCTTCGTGAAAATTCGCCGATAAGACGAACGGTGTCGACAGCATCCATCTGCCGACGGCTTGAACTTCTGGTTGACGCTTAAATTGGTACTGTTATTGCTATCATCTTCGTTGTCTTATTATTATTATTATCATTATTATTATTATTATTGTTGTTATTATTATTATTATTATTACTATTATTATTATTATCATTATTATTATTATTATTATTATTATTATTATTATTATTATTATATTATCATTATATTGTATTATTATTATATTACTGTTATTGTTGTTATTATTATCCTCATACATATTGCACTTCAATAATTAATTTCCATTATGGTGATACTGCAATTCCTATCAGCATTTTGTCAGTACAATTTATGTTCAGTTATCCAAAAAATGCCTCAAAAGTCTAATTGCTTATGCATCGTTTCATCGCAGACCACTGCGAATTGTGCATTACGAGCGCATTTGCTGGCTTCTTCATGTTACGCAGGAATGCTTATAATTACGAATGATTGGGAGTTTTACTTGTTTATCATCGTCGAACAACTCTAATAAGTGGTCATATCGCGGTATTTTATTCGCCTCGAAGTCATAGTAAAGGCTATCCAGATCCGGAAAATCACGGTTCAGGTCAACATTATTTGCGTTTGTACGACCAACAACCCAGCCGCGATTCTGTGGATCCTGAAAAAAATCGACCAAAATTATTCATCAAATTTCATTCGAATAAAGTCAGGGATATTGCCGTAGTAAAAACAAACTAAATGCACACACATCAATATCACTTAAGATAATCAGCGATACGCTATTTGAAATGCCCGAAAAGAGTTTATTTCATAAAGTGAATATTGTTGTCAAGGACAAAAATTGAACAAATATTCATTCTAGAGCGACCTATGAACTGTGTGCGGTTGTGACATCACAAATGATTTAGGCCTTTATGAAACAAAACCTAAGCCTAAGCCTCCCCACCCCCCCTCCTCCTTCCTCCCTTTAAGAGATAAAGAGTAAACTTGGGTGTAAATTCGAGGCTGATTTGAGTGGATGAGGCTAAAATAAAACCGAGCGCAAGGTTACAACCAAATGAGGTTTACGCAATGCTTCATTCATTCATACATCTACAAGGACTGTTTGTACCCAATAATATCATTTCACATACAGTTGATAAAGCATGCTCGAAACCATCTGGATTCATTGAGGGTAATATATGAATAGATGTTGAATTGATCAATTTCCATATCTCTTTATCGTTCTTCTTCAGTCCATCACACAAATAATCAGCTAAACGAATTAGAAGCTCGCGACCAATCGGCTCATTTCCGTGCATATTGCCCACATATTTCACTTCAGGTTTCACTGCAAACATTGCTCATCTCAATTTGAATAAATCTGACTGTGTATCGTTTTCGAATCAAGTGCTCATTCCAATTATTTTAACCATATGTTGTTGTTATTGATTACGTAAAACTGACTTCTCCAACTCTGACTCATTCATACACCCAGATCTTATCGTTAAACCAATGATTTTTCTTTTGGGAACGTTGCTGTTCTGAGAATTTCAAAAAGGTGTTTTCAGTTCATGCGAAATTTTACATCGTTGAAATGTATATAAACAATTTTAAATATGTGTATGCGGGTCAAGTATTTTGCGTTTTTGGTTATGTGAGCTACAGTAAATAGCAGTGTCGGGCACGCTATCAAAAAACGATAGCACACTATCGCTATTATCATTGGAATTGATAGCGGAATAGCGCTATTACTATCGCTATTCCGCTATCACTATCGCTAATGCCTACTATAAAAACCTCATTACGTCACTGAATAATAGATTAGAATTTAGTGCAGTGTTGCAGCACAAATCTGTATTTACTATAGATACTTCAATGATTGAGGGACTGTGCATTCACTTACAGATGAACTGATAGCAGAACATAGCAGAAGTAGTCCGCTATCGAAGACGATAGCACTGTTATCGCTATCCACTCGAACTTCCGCTATCGATATTCCGCTAATAGCGGAATAGCGCGCTATTGCTCAACACCGGTACAAGGGTTAGGAACTGGAGAGGAATCCCCCTGTACTCTCCGCGAAATCAGTGGCAGGTCCCGGATCTCCAACCTCATCGCTTTCGCGGTAGCATGTTCACCTTCTTGCTTCCTCCGTCTGTAGAAATATTTCTAATCCTAAATGGGTGCTTGTGCTAACCAATAATAGTGTGATAAGTGCACTGTGTTGGCGTTTTATTCACATGTTGGCGTTGACGATTTTAGTTATAATAGCCGATTTCAGTTATTGTTTGAATGAATATAGATCGTAAAAGTGATAACATTTTTCGATTAATAAACATCAGATGAACAGCAAACAAACTAAATGTATCATTAGCGTAAATATTTGCTCATATCGATTGTTATATTATGCAATAAATTCATAGACATATTCATTTGTTTACGTTGGTTGAATGTTTTGATGTGGAGCATAATTGATTATTTAGTTAATGAATTATATTTTCGTTCATGATATCGATATTGTTATAATATTTGTATCGTTTATTTCTATTATTTGTAAATCCTATTATTATTACTGTTTATGTGCTTGTGCTGTCAATGGTGACATCTTTTCCGATTAGTACTATTATATGAGGTTTGAGTCGGGCTTGACGTCACGAAAATCAATAATAATTATTGTCTTTCATTGCATTTGTTTAAAGCAACGAACGATTGTGATTCATGTAAACTGATCAACGAATGAAAGACGGTTGTAGCTAAGAAAGTCGAATTAATAAATGAATAAAACTCGTTCATAAACAAAGAATAATGAGGCAACTTACAAAGTCGATGATGTTGTGGTGTGGTCGAGAACTCGATGACAACCAGTGCGCGACCCTGAACGCTTTCACCGATCGAATAGGTACGAGTGAATTCGGGGCATTTCGCGTTGATTTGGATTAGTTTAGATTCCAACGCAGCTTGATCATGGTATTTACTCCATTCATCTTTACTATTGAACACGTTCTTCGCATCCACACTTAGTGAGGCTGTTGCGAACAGTGCCAACTGTACGCTGATGATAAGCAGTATGAAAGCTTGCCGTCGCATCTCAGTGGAATAGCAACATGTTACTGTTTGATGATGCTGTTGCATTTTCGTGATAATGATTTCGATAATAATCGAATGAGGGATTGACTATCAGTCTGATGACTGGATTGAGCAGCTGAACGCTCTCGGCTGCTGAAAACACTATTAATGGTGATTCTCGTCTGCTGGGCTTAGTCGCCTCTCCACTTCGACGAATGTATGGATGACGACAATGATGATGTCAACAAGAATCCTTGAAAGAAGGCTGGTTGGATGGCAGTCACGCGATCGATTCGCTGTAGTGCCACGAGAGTAGGTTCATGAATGAATGCATGGAATGAGTGAAATGAAATACTGATGTTAAATTTCTGCTTTCTTATTTGGTTGTTAGCGAGCATGTTAGATAGACAGATACAAATGGATGGATAAAGATAAACAGAGATGGATAGAGAGCTAACTAACGGCTTTACGGATGCTTTATGGTATGATATGAAAATGACGATGAAGCTTTATGTGTGAGCATTGAGTAGGAGTAGTGATGAATTCAGCAATGTTTACGTAATGTATCAATGAAAATAAAATATTTGATATTTTTGAGTGGTATGATATTACTATTGCTATTCATGAGTAAGCGTTATTCATTTGAGCATGTTGCACTGAAAATACTGATGCTTCATGAATATGTACTCTCATGATTGTTTCCTTCTTTTGATGTGACTTCAAAACAATTCATCGTTTGCGAGCTACTAAGTGGAACAGAAGGACACTGTTGCTTCAGTATGGATGGATTGACGTATATCAGCAACCTTAAGCTGTCCTCATAAAGAGTGAAAATATAAATAAATACATTAAAGTTGTAGAGAAGTTCAAAAAATTTGACCGAAGAACAGATGTTGGACGAAAGATGGTCGTGAAAGAGAACAGATAGAATTTATCAAATAATTACGCATCAATAATTAACTACAGTAAATCAACGGATTAACATTCTGTATAAATGCTTTCTTATTATTTTATCAGATGTTCATTGACCATTCGCTCTAAACTTTTATTTACTTCATTCTTCTATCATTCCCATTTCTATCAGTGTCACTATGCTGGTGCTATAGTGTGGTACTTGTTCAGTTTGAAAAGCTCATGCACTCCTTTTTCGATAATCATGCATCTCTGACAGTAAGAACACACATACTTACATATTTACTCATAAATGTGTTGCATATCACGTATAAAGTAATCATTCTTAGCTGACGTCACATCATATTTGCTTGATTGTGTTCATTTTATGAACTAAGTAGTCGGAGTGACAAGTGAACAGATGAAAATTTTTTCACGGTTTTGCACGGAGATAAAAAAATTCTCTTGCATTCAGTAACGAACTCGTACAATTAGTAACGAATGATGAAAGAAGGATTACATTGGCACAGTTCAAAGAATGCTTTTTTTAGATCTAAAAATAATTTTTTTTGGTCGATGTGTCTCGATCGGTAAATCCGTTCTGCATGTAGCAGAAGTGAAAGCACAAGCAATAAACGAACAAACAAACAGGTTTTTAACTGATTTGCAATTGATTGTGTCGTGTGAAAGAAGCAAAAAGCCATTTGAAATCAGACACGCAAGTGACCACGAATGCCTGACATGGATATATCGAATACAACATTTGCAATTAGTTGTTTCATATTGATGTGCAGAATGCATATGATATGAAATTGTTTTGCAAATTGTTTGATACTGTTACTGTCAGCTTAACACAGAAAGATGCATCTTTCATGCTTTTTGATTCTTTCTCATCAATTCGACTTTCAATTCAACTTGATAAAAAATACTTTCTAACTTTATCGATGCATTGTTCAACGCATTCATACAGATCGTATTAACTGCATTCGTTGCGATAAGAAAAGGAATTTTTCGTTTTGTTTCATTTCTTCTTTCGAAATGAATGAAGTTCTTTTAAAACTGATGATAAATTTTCAGTCGTTTATCAATCAGTCAGTCTATCTTCGTTCATTTATTGATTGTTCGGCTGTCGCTTCGATCATTCGCCTCTCAGACGAACGCATGTTTTAGTCTTCAGTAATGTGCACCTTGATATTGAGAAAAATTTTAATACCGTTTCATATTATTTAGTCAGTTTTTTTAGTGTTATTCATGAGATTTATTTCTGCTATTTTAAATCATTCATTCAAGAAAATAACTGCTATCCATTACCAACTATCATCAGCAAGCAATCAAGTTCACATTAGTGACCTTCTATTGGAATACTCCCTAAGTGCAGTAGTTACTAACGAAAAAAAAACGTCAGTATCATCAGTACTAACACTGTCAGTCCCAATTTCAATACCAGAAAACGGTTCACCTATACTAATGTTCCATCAATACGTTCTAATCAATAGTAAGCAAATAAATACTTATGCTCTCTAACGATCATATCACTTTAGTTTCTTTCATAAAAACTAAGAGTGTTTCGATAAAACAGTTGTTCAGTGTTGTTGTTTGTTTCCAAATCTTCCTTCGATTCTTCTTCAATCCCTTCACAAATATCCATCACGCTAATAATTGCTACCAATTGCATTGCTCTTATTTTTATCAGTTAACGAATAAGCTTATCTTCAAGATGTATAACGATGAATGGCTGGAAGCACAGACTTTATTGTGTAATTGTTGTGTAAATCTTATATCAGTTCATCGATTTGCTTAAGTGCCATAATGTCAAACTTAGGCTTAGGCTTGAAGCGCCAGGCTTAGGCAAATGCAGGCTTGAAGGCTTAGGCTTAGGCTTAGGCTTAGGCTTAGGCTTAGGCTTAGGCTTAGGCTTAGGCTTAGGCTTAGGCTTAGGCTTAGGCTTAGGCTTAGGCTTAGGCTTAGGCTTAGGCTTAGGCTTAGGCTTAGGCTTAGGCTTAGGCTTAGGCTTAGGCTTAGGCTTAGGCTTAGGCTTAGGCTTAGGCTTAGGCTTAGGCTTAGGCTTAGGCTTAGGCTTAGGCTTAGGCTTAGGCTTAGGCTTGGGCTTAGGCTTAGGCTTGGGCTTGGGCTTGGGCTTAGGCTTGGGCTTGGGCTTGGGCTTGGGCTTAGGCTTGGGCTTGGGCTTGGGCTTAGGCTTGGGCTTAGGCTTAGGCTTGGGCTTGGGCTTGGGCTTGGGCTTGGGCTTAGGCTTAGGCTTGGGCTTGGGCTTGGGCTTAGGCTTAGGCTTAGGCTTAGGCTTGGGCTTGGGCTTGGGCTTAGGCTTGGGCTTGGGCTTGGGCTTGGGCTTAGGCTTGGGCTTGGGCTTAGGCTTAGGCTGAAGCAGGCTTGGCAGGCTTAGGCTTAGGCTTGGGCTTGGGCTTAGGCTGAGGCTTGGGCTTAGGCTTAGGCTTAGGCTTAGGCTTAGGCTTAGGCTTGGCTTAGGCTTGGGCTTGGGCTTAGGCTTAGGCTTAGGCTTAGGCTTAGCTGGCTAGCAGGCTTGGCTTAGGCTTAGGCTTAGGCTTAGGCTTAGGCTTAGGCTTAGGCTTAGGCTTAGGCTTGGGCTTGGGCTTGGGCTTAGGCTTGGAAGCGGAGGCTTGGAGGCTTGGGCTTGGGCTTAGGCAGGCTTGGGAAGCGGAAGCAGGCTTGGGCTTGAGCAGGCATGAGCAGGCTTGGGCCCCGGAAGCCAGGCGCTGGGCAGGCCCGACGGGCTAGGCTAGAGCAGCGGAGCGGGCCAGGCTAGGCCCAGGCTGGCAGGCCAGGCCAGGCCAGGGCTGAGGCCCAGGCTGGAGGCAGGCAGGCCAGGCCAGGCAGGCGGAGGCTAGGCAGGCTTGGGCAGCGAGCAGGCCAGGCAGGCTGGGCTGGAGGCAGGCCAGGCTAGGCTGGCAGGCTTGGAGGCCAGGCCAGGCCAGGCAGGCAGGCGGCAGCAGGCTAGGCAGGCCAGGCAGGCCAGGCCGGGCTAGGCAGGCCAGGCCAGGCAGGCCAGGCTTAGGCCAGGCAGGCAGGCCAGGCCAGGCAGGCCGAAGGCGGAGCCAGGCTGGGCTCGAGCCAGGCCCGAGGCCGGGCAGGCAGGCGCCAGGCAGGGCCAGGCAGGCTGGAGCAGGCGGAGCTGGGCAGGCAGGCTGGGCAGGCAGGCCAGGCTAGGCAGGCCAGGCAGGCCAGGCAGGCTGGGCTTGGGCAGGCCAGGCTAGGCTAGGAGCTAGGCTAGGCGGAGGCAGGCCTAGGCAGGCCAGGCCCAGGCCAGGCCAGGCTTAGGCAGGCTTAGGCTTAGGTAGGCAGGCAGGCTTAGGCTTGGGCTTGGGCAAAACCAGGCTGAAACAGAGCAGAGCAGGCAGAAGCCAAACCAGGCAGACTCAAAGGCAAAGCAAGCCAGACTTAAGCAAGCAAGCAAGGCTTGGGCGCTTAAGCAGGCTTGGCAGGCCAGCTCAAAGCCCAGGCAGGCAAACTAAGAACAAGAAGCAAAACCAAATGACCATTAGACAAGCTAAATGATATAATGAGCCCAAACCAGGCAATATAA